>CM060380.1:72578217-72886667 GCA_030545235.1 Helianthus tuberosus
GTTATATATATTAGGTTGTATATTTTAAGCCTTTTTTAACACTTATTTTAGCCAAGTTTTAAATTTATAAAACACGATATTTCACTAACACTAAACACACATATGGGCAAGTGCACCCATCGTTGAGTGTAGTATAGCGTTGGTAAGATACCGAGGTCGTCCAAGGGACACAAGAGCTTTTAGTACCCGGTTTATCCTCAACGTCTAATCAAAAATAAAAGTTTAGAAAAATGTTTTAAGCTAAGAAAATAAAAAACTAACTAAAATGCTGAAAATAAAAATAAAATAAAAACAGATAGATAAAGATGAATCACTTGGTTCCGACTCGTATCTAGTATAACCTTTGATTATTTCCGCACTTTTGCACATAATTAAGAGATTATCTTAGTTATTGTAGTAGGGCCACATCTTTTGAAGGTGACGTTACCCTCACCCCAGTAGTTTGAGTCAGCAAGGATACAATCCTAAAAGGGTGGATTATTGGAAGATAATGAATTAAGTTATTAATGCAAGTATTGTGGTAGGCCCCGCTTTTGGCGGTGACGTTACCCTCGGCTAAGTAGTCTGAGTCAGCAGGGATACAGTCCCTAAATAGCCGGGTTATAGTATTAATAGTAGTTAACTTATGAGGGGATCAAAGAGTTTGGACCCCCGCCATCCAATACAGTGAAGCATTGAAGGAGGTCCTACTAAATTTGACCCAGGTCCCATTGCAGGACCTCTAAACGCTGAACAATGGCAAGATCTTTACCAAACCGTTCCCTTAACCCCCGACCAGGTAGCCAACATACCTCCATATAGACCGTGGAGATATGAATGGTGAAAATCATTTATTTTATATAGACAGTAAAATAATGCCAAGACACCACGGACAAACGATAAAGAAAGATCACCTTCAACATAAGTAACTAGTTATTAAAGTCATTAATACAAAACCAAATAAAAAGTGCAAAAGATTAGAAATAAAAAGTATTATACTAGACACTTTGTCTTCACCAAGTGATGTAAGAGACTTAAGCAAACATGGCCTTGATTGTCAAGAACTCTTACGATCAATCTTGATCCCGAGACGACTCACACACTCTACGATGGACAATGGATGATGGTGATGGATGATGGTGTTGTGATGGTGGTGGGTGGTGGATGAAGTGTGAGAGAGGTGGTGTGCCAAGGGATGAGATGAAATGAATCCAAGCACTCCTATTTATAGGGCTGAACAGAGAGCTGGACACGGCCCCGTGTCCGCTGGACACGGCCCCGTGTCTGTCTGACACTCTCTCTCTTCATTAATTGTAATTCGCAATTACAATAAATGCGCCTGCTGTACTTTCGACACGCCCCCGTGTCCGCTGGGGCACGGCCCCGTGGTGGGCAATAGAAGCTTCTATAGATTTGTCTTTTCTGCTGCTTCTTGGGCACGCCCCCGTGCTGGCTGAGCACGGGGCGTGTTCAGTCATCTGACTTCTCTAATTTGCTTTGGAAGGTGCCGTTGAGGGCTCGGGCAGTCCACTAATGTTCCTTTCCTTGTATTTATGTTGGATTTAGCTGTCTTTTTGCTTCTTTTGTGTTTTTTAGCTCATTTAATCCTGAAAATACAAAAGGAAGACAAAAACACTCTTTTTCCAATATTAGTACTTAAAAAGGGTTAGTTTTATGCCTTGTTTGATGTAATTTATATGTTGCATTTTGCACACATCAAATACCCCCACACTTGAACTTTTGCTTGTCCTCAAGCAAAACTCTTTAATATGTGGCTTACACTCCCAAATGGAATAGGTAGAAGAGAAGGTTTTGGGCTTGTCGTAGAGTGTCGGGATGTCCAAGATCTTTTTGGGTTTTATTTTTATTTATTTACACTCTTATTCGTAATGTTTTATTTAGAACGTTTCATAGGAGAAATTACTTATTTGGGCATAACATGCCTTTTTTAAAATTCCATTTATATACAAGCTCACATACCTCACGGGAGAAATCACTCACACTCGGCCGAAGGTGTATTTTTAGTGAATCACTCGAGAGCGGCATGGAACTTATTCCTACCATAGGCTTGCCAAGCAATCAATCCTCCTCCTTTTTAACTTTTATACCGTTGTAAATATCAAGAGGACTTTGTGGGTTAAGGGTTAGGCTTGGGTTAAAGGTAGGTGGTTGGGAAAGTGGTTAGTGGTTAGTAGAAAAAGGGCGAAAAGGCGTAACAAGTGTCAGTTTTCGTAGGACTTCCAATTTTTGTAACTTTTTATTTTAATGAAGCTTTTATTCAAATAAAGTTATTTTTGATGACTTTGTTTGTTTATTTTCTTTTTGCTTCATTAATAACACACATTTTTTTTATCATACGAAAAACCGAACTTGTTACTAAAACAAAGGGTTAAAAATGAAAAAGGTTTTGGTGGGTAAAAGGGTTTTTGGTTTGGGTGATGAAATGAAAAGGTTCAGGCTCAAAGGGGTTAACTAGGGGGATTTTTGGGTAGGTGGTAAAAGAAAAAGAAAAATAATGGTGTAGAAATAAAAAGGGTTAGTCCTAATGCCTCCATCATTTACTTACTCGGGTTTAAGTTGATAAGGACCGGGAATGTATCATCATGGCAAGTTCTAGAGTCGTAAGAACCAAGCGGCTATTCACACAAGAAACGAAAAATGAGCATTTAGTCTAAAGATGTAAATTTGTATGCTCAATAAAGGCTCAAAACTCACTTTTGTGGGAATGGGTTTTTATGTGATCAAGTATATATAATCAAATTTTAACTAGGTTTGTCATGCCTTTTCATAATTTTCTTATGTTGGTTCTTTTTATCACTACGCTATCGGTTGTAAATTCTTAAAAATATAACCTTTTTTGAGAACTTGAATTTCCCGAGTTAAACCTAGACAAGTAAAAAAAATGAAATTTTTGAAAAAATTTGGGGTGATTAGCGGTTCCAATAGAGTTTTGTGTAAGGCTTGTATTTAGAATTTGCAAAATTCAAGGTTTTAGCATTCCCCCCCCCCCCCCCACACTTAAATTACACATTGTCCTCAATGTGTCCCAAAAATAAATTTTTAGGTTGATTAGATGTGTAAAATAGTGTTTAAAAAGCAAAAATTTGTGTTACTGGGCACTGAACACGGCCCCGTGTTCAAGTGCCAGTAACAAAATTAAAATAAGAGAGACAGAAGTCTGGACACGGGGGCGTGTTGGGTGAACACGGCCCGTGTCCAGGTACCTGAATTGGGCGTTTTTCTGCAGGTGGTTCGGCACGGGGCCGTGTTGGTTGTGCACGGCCCGTGTTGAACCTTCTGGACTGGAGAGAATTGTCGGGTTGCCTTGTTCTTGTGCATGAGTTCATTTTTCTCGTTCCCCTTTTCATCCTTTACCACCATGAGTGTGTTTTATTTCTGAAAATTAAAACTAACTAGAAAACATAAAAACTAATCTAAATTAACTAAGGATAGTTCCGTGGAATGCCTCCATGGTGCGCCACGTTTATAAGGGTCCTTGGCTAGACCCGAAGCCTGGTCATATGTTACCCAAGTGGGATGTGTTGCATCCCATGTTACACCGTCGGAGAGCGTCATCCAAGCTTGAGTCTATGACCTTCATGTAGTTGACCGGATCTTCTTCCTCTACTCGCTTTCCACATTCAAATTTCACTTCCTCATCCCCAAACTTCAATGTTAGAGTTCCGTCATTCATATCCACCAATGCTTGGGCGGTGGCTAGAAATGGCCTACCGAGGATGAGGGGGACATCGGTGTCTTCTTCCATGTCTAGGATGACAAAGTCGGTTGGAAAGACGAATTTGTCAACCTTGACTAGCAGATTCTCGGCAATACCTTGTGGGAATTTGACGGACCTGTCGGCGAGTTGTATGCTCATCTTTGTAGGGCTTGTTGTTCCTAGGCCGAGTCGCTTGAACATTGATGTGGGCATGAGGTTGATGCTAGCCCCAAGATCGGCTAAAGCATTTCGGACGGGAGACTTCCCAATCGAACAAGGGATTGTGAAGCTCCCGGGGTCGATTTTCTTTTGTGGAAGTTTGTTGAGTACTAAAGCTGAGCATTCTTCGCCTAAGTTAACTAATTGCAATGATTCAATTTTCCTTTTGTGAGTGAGGAAATCCCTCATGAATTCGGGGTACGGAATTGGAGGAGTCTTGGTGGCCTCTTGATTTGGTGTAGAAACCTTTTCTGGCGCAGGAGGAGTCATAGGCTGGCTAGAATGGCTTCCTTCATTTGGCGGCAATGGAGCATCCTCGGGACCCACGGTTCGATTTCTTAATGTGATGAGACGTACTTGTGCCTTCGGGTTCGTTTCGGTATTACTAGGTAACGCGCCTTGTGGTCTCTCGGAGAAATTTTGAGCTAGTTGATTTAATTGTTTTTCAACGTTTTGAATGCTAGCTTGTTGATTTCTGAAATTCGATTCCAATTGTTGAAATCGATCCGAGTTTTTCTTTTCGGTGTCAGAGATGAGGCGAGATACAGTATCTTCAAGCCTTTCTCTTCCACCTTGTTGTTGAGAGAAATTTTGCGGTTGTTGAAAATTAGTTCGTTGGTTTTGTTGGTTACTACTATTACCGGGATCTCTCCAACCAAGATTTGGGTGGTTACGCCATCCTTGGTTGTAGGTACCCGTTGGAGGACCCGACGGCCTAGGTCTATTATCCATGTAGTTTACCGTTTCTGTTTGTTCATCTAATTCTTTCATACAACTCCAATTTTCATGTGACCCACCACATCCTTCACAAGCCATAACCGAGGCCACTTTTGTCATTTCTAGCTTTTTGATTTTTGAAGAGAGGGCCTCGATTTGGGCTTGTAAAGAGGTGCTTTCATCAACCTTATGGGCGCCCGGGGAAATAGATTTATTACCTCGGGGGGTGTGCCATTGAAAATTGGTTTGAGCAATTTCCTCAATTTGGTTATATATTTCATTTGGGCGACGATTACCTAAAAGTCCCCCGGAGCTTGAATCAAGTGTTTGTCTTGTGTGTGGCAACAACCCATTGTAGAAAGTGGATACTTGTTGCCACACCGCTAGACCGTGATGAGGACACTTTCTTAGAAGCTCCTTGAACCTTTCCCAAGTTTCATATAAGGACTCCCCATCCTCTTGTGAGTATGTATTAATTTCAGTCATTAATTTAGCCGTTTTAGCAGGAGGGAAATACTTATATAGAAACTTTTGGGCAAGTTCATCCCAAGTGTTTACCGATCCAACTGGGAGGGTGTTAAGCCAAGCCTTAGCTCGGTCTTTTAGTGAAAATGGAAACATTCGAAGGCGGATGGCGTCATTTGATGCTCCATTGATCCGAAAGGTATCACATATTTCTAAGAAGTTAGTAATATGTAGATGGGGATCCTCGTCCGCAAGCCCGTGGAAGGTTGCGGAGTTTTGGAGCATTTGTATCAAATGCGGCCGAAGTTCGAAGTTATTGGCTTCGACATTCGGTGCATTGATAGCGGCGCCGAGATTGCCTACGGTGGGCCGTAGGTAATCCATGAGGGTACGTTGGTCCGCCATCGGAAGTGGGTCCCCCGAAACTTTCTCTTGATTTTTGGCTTTAAGTCTTTTTCTGAGAAAGCGTTCGGGTTCTTCTAGAGGTTCTTTTAAGTCTCTACTAGAACTGGAGCTCATGCACTACGTAGGAGGTTCAGACGTGGCGCCTAGGTTCCAAGTCCTGCAATAAAAACAGAAAAGAACGTTCGTCAGAACATTCAACACGGCCCCGTGCTTAGTGCACACGGCCCGTGTTCAGAGGCACAGTAATTGATTTCTGGATCCCTGTTACTGGGAAGTGGACACGACCCCGTGTTGCACCGACACGGCCCCGTGTTCAGCTCTCTGTAACTCAGAAAATAAAAACTGCCAGTGATGATGCTGGGCACGGCCCGTGTCTGACCGGGCACGGCCCGTGCTGAGCGCTGCAGAAGCTGAAAAACTAAGAAAATCCTAAAAAATTAAAAAGAAAAATAAAAGATGATTAGGCCGTTGATTCCTAACTTTCTTAAAATCCTTGTGTCCCCGGCAACGGCGCCAAAAACTTGATGTGCGGTAAAGTGTTATATATATTAGGTGTATATTTTAAGCCCTTTTTAACACTTATTTTAGCCAAGTTTTAAATTTATAAAACACGATATTTCACTAACACTAAACACACATATGGGCAAGTGCACCCATCGTTGAGTGTAGTATAGCGTTGGTAAGATACCGAGGTCGTCCAAGGACACAAGAGCTTTTAGTACCGGTTTATCCTCAACGTCTAATCAAAAATAAAAGTTTAGAAAAATGTTTTAAGCTAAGAAAAATAAAAACTAACTAAAATGCTGAAAATAAAAATAAAATAAAAACAGATAGACAAGATGAATCACTTGGTTCCTACTCGTATCTAGTATAACCTTTGATTATTTCCGCACTTTTGCACATAATTAAGAGATTATCTTAGTTATTGTAGTAGGCCCCTCTTTTGAAGGTGACGTTACCCTCACCCCAGTAGTTTGAGTCAGCAAGGATACAATCCTAAAAGGGTGGATTATTGGAAGATAATGAATTAAGTTATTAATGCAGTATTGTGGTAGGCCCCGCTTTTGGCGGTGACGTTACCCTCGGCTAAGTAGTCTGAGTCAGCAGGGATACATTCCTAAATAGCCGGGTTATAGTATTAATAGTAGTTAACTTATGAGGGGATTAAAGAGTTTGGACCCCCGCCATCCAATACCGTGAAGCATTGAAGGAGGTCCTACTAAATTTGACCCAGGTCCATTGCAGGACTTCTAAACGCTGAACAATGGCAAGACCTTTACCAAACCGTTCCCTTAACCCCCGACCAGGTAGCCAACATACCTCCATATAGACCGTGGAGATATGAATGGTGAAAATCCTTTATTTTATATAGACAGTAAAATAATGCCAAGACACCACGGACAAACGATAAAGAAAGATCACCTTCAACATAAGTAACTAGTTATTAAAGTCATTAATACAAAACCAAATAAAAAGTGCAAAAGATTAGAAATAAAAAGTATTATACTAGACACTTTGTCTTCACCAAGTGATGTAAGAGACTTAAGCAAACATGGCCTTGATTGTCAAGAACTCTTACGATCAATCTTGGATCCCGAGACGACTCACACACTCTACGATGGACAATGGATGATGGTGGTGGATGATGGTGTTGTGATGGTGGTGGGTGGTGGATGAAGTGTGAGAGAGGTGGTGTGCCAAGGGATGGGATGAGATGAAATGAATCCAAGCACTCCTATTTATAGGCTGAACAGAGAGCTGGACACGGCCCCGTGTCCGCTGGACACGGCCCAGTGTCTGTCTGACACTCTCTCTCCTCATTAATTGTAATTCGCAATTACAATAAATGCGCCTGTTGTACTTTCGACACGCCCCCGTGTCCGCTGAGCACGGCCCCGTGGTGGGCAATAGAAGCTTCTATAGATTTGTCTTTTCTGCTGCTTCTTGGGCACGCCCCCGTGCTGGCTGAGCACGGGGCGTGTTCAGTCATCTGACTTCTCTAATTTGCTTTGGAAGGTGTCGTTGAGGGGTCGGGCAGTCCACTAATGTTCCTTTCCTTGTATTTATGTTGGATTTAGCTGTCTTTTTGCTTCTTTTGTGTTTTTTAGCTCATTTAATCCTGAAAATACAAAAGGAAGACAAAAACACTCTTTTTCCAATATTAGTACTTAAAAAGGGTTAGTTTTATGCCTTGTTTGATGTAATTTATATGTTGCATTTTGCACACATCAGTACATATAATGGGAAACTCGCGCGTTGCGGCGGGGTCAAAGTAAAGAACATTTAGTCATGTTTAAAGAACATGAGTAAAAAAAGATCTAAAACTAACAATCCATATTGGTACAAAACTCGAAACAAAGATTAAAGTGAGACGCAAGGTGATATTTCTAAATTTTTTTTGACAATACTAACCTCCCCTGCAAACAAACAGTATGGAGAAAATGTGTTAGAAGTTTTGTTAATTTCTAGAAAAAGAAACCATATATTATGATAAATGAATGATGACTAAATTACTTGTTAAACATGGTCTTCTCATCATATTTCTAAGTCCAAGATTTATAAGTTAGCTATATCCCCTTTATTGCAACCTTCTGAAGCGGATCACCAACTTATAAGGAATGGCATCAATATATAAGCATACTTTATAAACAAGATGTCAAGCATTAATAAGTCAGCCATCAGTCAAGTAGTGGACACACAAGCATATACATACATATACACAAAATGAAGGGTGCTTAGGCTCAAACTTACTTTGTCACCCACTACATCCATTAGGCTGCAGTTCCTCCTTTTTTTGGGAAAAAGGTTTTTTCCTGCGAAAAGAATATTTCCTGAATCGGGTCATATATTCATACAGGCATAAATGAAAACTCTACTAAAGAAGATTGCCATTGAGCCATCCATGAATCCGGTAGTCTTTGAATAAAACCGACCACATTGGCAGAGTTTTATAAAACCAACTCATCCATAGCAGAAGAAGAAACCATATCAGTGAGTGACTGATATAAGTGGTTCCGAGAGACGCTTGAGCAGATTCATCATCGGTGCTATTACTTCATTTCTTTGCAACTGAAGCTATGATTCAGTAAAACAAAAAGAATAGTTATCAAGTGGGACAAAGAATGAGACTTCAATTCATACAAACCATAAGGGCACTGCACCATTTAGATGTTCTGGTTACAAATAAAAAAAACTATAGCATCACAAAGAGCATACAGTTTGTCCATAAGCTCATAGAATTGTTGTTTTTTGTAGGGGGCACAACCAATGGCTGATGACCAGAAACTTGAGACTGAAACCAGGTGGCCTTAACAATTCAAATAGGTGGGAGATAAAGGATTTGGGATTTGTAAGGTCACAATTGGAAATGGGTCATTGAACTGGTTGTTACTGAGGTCAAGTTCTGCGAGGGCATAAAGGATTTTAACATTTGTGGTAGTAGGATATGGACAAAATACCCCTTTCTAAACACACATTTGGCACGACCCATAACCCTTTTGGGTCACACCAACAACAATATGTGCAACCAGAAGCAAATCTGATTGTTTATAGTTACATTACATCCTTTATTCGGCTTGAAATGGGATTGGAACTATGGTATGCAGGCCATATTCTGCGGTCTTGAAATCCATTGGATGAACATGGCAGTTGAGGTCGTGAAGCAAGAGCGTTATTTGATTACCGGGTATTGAAAGTTAGGTGTTAATAGTAGCCCACAAACACTCTTAGATCGGACAACAGACTTTGTAGGTACTCTCATCACCAAAATGATTACTTCAGTAGGTAAGTCAGACATTGTGGCAGGATGGCCTATAAGTACGCCTGCAAACGCAATTGACCCGTAAGATTAAACAAATTTCTGGATACGGATATATGGTAGGCAAGTTGGTAGAACGAGTTTAAAATTAAAGAAGTATGTCGAAGCTGAGGAAAGAATGGAACTCAGATGAGAAAACCACATCCAAAACACACTTGTGGTAAATCTGTCGATGGTTATCCAATTCTAGTTATTCCACTTCCAGGACCCAATGACAAACGCACCTTTAGAACTTTTTTAAATCTGCTAAACTCCCTATTTTGGTCGTATCTATATAGGCTGACTTTTGTGGTCAAACTGGTTGCACGTTGAATTAGTTCTTTGACATAACCGCTTAAAACCTGTATTTATTTAAGTTGAATAAAGCCACTAAAACAATAGAGGCCTTTGGTTTAAATATTTGTGACTGTCATCTACGGTTTGTTTGTTTTTTTATTCTTGATATTGTTTAAATGGCCGCGGCAGTATTAGTATAATATATTTAAGGCTTTAACGGGTTAAGAAGTATTAGTAATAAGGCAACAGGAAGGCTATTGCAGGAGGCAAGTGTGAACTCTAGCGGGCTGCCCCCTCCAAACCGAGCCCAGTCAGCAACCTCCAACAATCCCGTCCGGTTCTTCTCCTCGTCTGCCCATCGGACCAATCGAGTGGACCGTTCGTTGTTTTTGCTCTTAGGTTTCATATGATCATAACACTCAAATGAGAGAACAAAAAAACATGCTCCACTAATATGATTAATGAGGTGGGGGACAAGACTGTATGCAATCAAAAGCCATAAATATACGTTAATTTTAGTGAGACCAGAATTATATTATTTGCTCTATTTGTCCCATTTTGATGGTTTCTTGTGAAAGTTAATAAAAACTAAAATTTATACCAACATAATAATGCAACAACCAAACAAGATTTTAATAATAACACTTGTATACGCTATGGTACGTATAAACACAGATATGCTACGGGGGCTATTTGGACCAAAAAATCAGTAACGACATGTGTTAAAAACGAGCATAAGCACATCTGAGACATCTGGTCACAGTGGGTTACATCTTTTTGTATTTGGGATGATTCAAATGACTCAACTTATGAGGAAAAAAATAAATTACATTAATAGTTAATATAGTTACATGTCCGTCCAGGAGGTGGTTAATATAGTTACATGTCCGTGCAGGAGGCGAGTCCGAAGTCTAGAAAATGGTTAAGAAGTTAACAATTTTACATAATGAGAAATTATAATCAACAACCTAAAACTATGATTTCATGTCTAACTTCAATCTTTAAAGTAGTTCAAAAGAATAATAAGCAATAATAAAACGAACACTTAATTTGCATACAAATAAATAACTAATAAGAAAAAGAACACTTTATTTGTAAGATTGACCTATACACACAGCTTACCTAAAGTCACTATTCATAGGCAATCACAAACACACCCCCTAAGGAAAAAAGCAATAATACCACAAAATACCAAAATTAAGTAAAAAAATGCAAAGAAGAGGAGATAATTGGCACATGAGATACGCAGATTCTGGTCACAGTTGTATGAAATTAATTAAGCAGCCGTGTGGAGGGAGACCAAAAAAATTGTAAACATAAAGATAAACAAAAATCAAACTTATCTTCCAACAAATTACCAAATCAAACTTTTTGTAAACCACTGTAAATCTCCCCGTCGCTAGTCTTTGGTGGTATCACACGATCATCCTCGAGCATTCCCTATAACATAGTCACCAAAAACGTGTACATAAATGTGCTAATAACATATGACCCGCATTCTAAAAAGTTTAAAAAATTATCTTAAATATGTAATTATGGAGATTTAAAAGGCAAGAAAGATGAAAGGCTTACAGAAGTTGATCTTCGGAGTATTTAAAACGGATAATCAGAGCAGGCCAAACAACACAAAGAATCCAAGAAATATAAGCCAAACAATATGAACCAATAACAAAGCTTGACCTGAAACGGGACCACTGTCGCACCAATACGTGACGTTTAAAAAGGAGAGCTCAAAGATTACAGTTGGAGTTCCAACTTTAACAAACCCATCAACAAGATTAAGTTCACTTCATTCAAAATTAACAAATATAAAGAACATTTAAAAATCAGAAAGCTTCTAATATGGAAAGCCAAATACAACTCTGGTGAAAAACTTCTATCTTTAACAATCAATATAAGAAATTAACAAATAGAATGTAAATAAATTGAAGATCATCAAAATTAACGACGACACAGGAAATAGAAACACGAAAAACCTGATAATAAATCCCATCGATGATGTATGATCCTGATTGCTAATTGAAGAATGATTTCAACTACGGAGTTCTTAACGGGGCACTAGAAGCACAGACCATTCGCTTGCCCCTAGCATTCAATCCCATTGAATCGATTAGGTAGAGTTATGCCTGTAACTGATTTGCTTCAACCGTCGGCGATCCACAACTTCCGGCACCGTATCCTGGCCGACCCACAACCGCCGGCGAGCGCATTTCTTTGAAATTCTCCACAATGGGCGGTTGTGACGGTTCTTGCGTCCTCAATTTCTCATATGCACCACCATTATCATCAGCCTCCAAATATAAAACTGGAACAAAAAACGAATCGTCAAAAGTGAAATTAATGAATCTAAATCATTCAAACCAAATTGATTTCATAATTAAGTGCTCCCATTGTTTCATTTGCCTCTTCAATATACATTGGTTTCGTTGGAAGGAATCATTAAGAAGACATTGAATGGGGGCAAATTTGGGAGAATGGGATGAAAAATTAAGATAACAAACAATGATTGTTGGATGGCGTCTTAAAAATTGTGAGTGAAATTACATCTTTGTCCCAATGAGATGCTTTATATAGTAATTATAGATAATTATAGATATAGATATTAGGGGTGAACCTTAAAATTAAAAAGAAAAATATATTAAAATAAAAATTGATTTCTACTATTCATCGCAAGTTATAAATCATATGTATAATAACTCGTATATGCATGTAGGTGTAGTATAGGTCTCGCATAGGACTATAGGTGTGGTTTATGTCTCGTATAGGCGGCCTATACAGGTGATGTATCATATCATATACTTGTTATTTTTATTTATTTAAAATAGAAAACTTATTTTTGTATAAAAGTTCGCTAAAACAATTAATATTGTATAAAATGTTTGTTAAAAAAAACCTTATAGGGCATATAGGCCTAGGGTAAGGTTCATGCGAGAACCACATTTATTGCAAGAACCAATGTGAACACAACCAAAAATACCTAAAAAAACCTAACCCCCACCCCCCAAAAACCTAAACCCCCCACCCCCACCCCCACCCAAGCTAAAATGCTAAAAACTAAACCCCCAAAAACCTAAAAAAATCTAAAAAAAATCAAAAAACACACATATTTTTTTACTATTTTTTACATTAAAATCGCTACTTTTAGTAGCAATTTTTTTTAAATTAATTTTTTTTGGTAACGAAATCCAGCGTTTTTATATAAAAAATATTAAAAAAAAACTGTGTGTTTTTTAGCTTTTTTTTAGCTATTTTTAGGTATTTTTTGTTGTGTTCACATTGGTTCTCGCAATATAGGGTGGTTCCTAACGGATCCTTCTCCTATAGGCCTATACGTGGCATATATGGGGCATGGGTCATATATGAGATCTATACGAGAGGTCTTATACGCCCCATATAGGCCTATACGAGACATATAGGAGCAGCCAAACCAGAACTGACATGAGAGTTTGATGTAACCCTATACTCCCCGAATAGGCCTATACGAGACAAAAGGTGTCTAAATAGATGGATAGGGTGTGTGGATAGTTTAAGCCTTTAATAATTGTCATGTCAAAAAGCTTTATTAACTACAATAGAAAATAATATGTTTACCAGTTACATTTTATTTCTTGTAATTTTATCTATCAAGTATACTAATATTGTATATCAATATTTATTGTTTTAGCATCTATCTTTAAAATGGCAACATTTTCTTTACAGTAAAAACATTCATAATCTACCTTCTTACAAGTTAACCTGTTGTATCTTATATGATATTATATTATTAGCTTGTTATAAGTTGAAATCTCTTTTAAAATAATATGTTTATGAGCAGTGCATTATCTATTTAGTAAAGAGCATTTCAGAAGAGAAGAACACTACGAAAACGGTTCTTTTTTATATTTTTACTCACCATTATTTTCTTTATTTTAGTAACTTTTAAACTTTACACAAAAGGTCACTCTAATTAACTTGGTTATAAAATATACCTAAAAACTCATTTCTAATATCAAATAAACTAACTTGGTTATATATGAATCTTTAAATTAATTACATTAAATAACTATATTGATTTTTAACTAAATAGATAATTAACCATATTGATAATTATTTTAACATTAAAAAAATCTTTCGACGGTTCTTTAGTTCGCGAAAAATTTCGGAGTTTCACGGGTTAGGATCCAAAATTCAAAGCGGGCCGGATGTTGAAACACATTTTGACGGGTGTCACAAGACGGACCGATAATCTCTCACTTTATGGATATTAAGATTGGTAAAACACTAAACCCTATGCAAAACCTCAATCACAGTTTCTACGAGAATCCTTCAGAATTAACCGTAAACTAGTCACTAACACACAGTCTATGACCTAACTAGCATTCATACATGGAAGACATCCACAAAAACGCAAGTGAAATATGTGATCAGATTCAAACAAGATTAAATACGCATAAACATTAAATTAAGAATCCAAAGTTTGATACTTTTCAAGATAAACCCATAAAACATCTAATAAAAATCCGTACTTTATCAAAAGTTCATCACAACCTAAGTAGATTAAGAAGTTTAGCCAAGAAACATAGTCTTAAAATCAATAAAACAAGGTTTAAATACTGAATTCATTGAATAGAAACAAGAAAAACTCAAAAACAAGAGAAACCGGTAAGTAAAACCCGTTAAATCCTTGATCTCTAAGCTTCCAACTTCAATCCAATGATTCCCGATCTTGACCCCTTGCAAAAGATGTCTCCAAATTCGTCCAAGAGGTTCTAGTCACGTCTTGGTACTTGGTTTTAGCATATTTTGGCTCATTTTCCACTTTTTTCAACTCCTTTCATCAACCAAGACCTGTAAAACATAAACAAATCAAAAGTATATACATTCTAACTAAAACCGAAACTAAATCTAACAAAAAACGCGCAAACTATACAAAATAAAAAATGTATATTGCAATACATCATATTGTTAACTTAATTTTGCTCTAACTTAAGTTCCCACACTCAATATTCAAAAAGTAAGTCAAACAACTACGTAAAATCCATTAGTAGCCAATGTTTAACTATTCCTCAAGCTCATTACCTAAATTTATGACAAAAGTTCTTTATCTTAGGTTAATAAGTTGTTTGGATTCAAAAATTGCCTATAACAATCAAACATACATCCTAATTCATCATTCATTTCTAGATCCCCAAATGCCAACATTTTAAACCATCCACCACTAGGGATGCGCACAGTATCGATACCGAAAAATACCGGTACCAAAATTTGCTAAACCTGGGTACCATTACTGGTACCGAAAATGTTATGTACGGTGCGGTATGGTATTTGTATTTAAAGGTAAAATACCAGTACGAGTACCGAAAACGCTAAAAAATGGGTACCGATTCGGTACCAAGAAAAAAACGATACGAGAAATTCGGTATCGGTACGGTATTGGTTCGATACCGGTACCAAGTCCCATATGCTCATCCCTATCCACCACCATCAGATTAACAAATTCGACAAAAGAAGTATATGAACAGCCCCCTTTTTAGTTCTAAAGTTAAACACATTCACACTTTCCCTCACTCTGTGGCACCATAAAAACCAGCTCGCCACCACCGTCCTCCTCCACAGTGTACGACGACAAAGTGGGTTGGAAAAAATGAAAACTTTACAGCTGTTGATGTAGTCACTCCGCCCATTGATTTTCATAATTAAAGTTTGAAACTTTATGTGAATTAGAGTTCAGGTCTTGGTTTTTCTGGTGGGTTTGGGGATGTGACAACAAAAGGGTGCGGGGAAATAGTGGTGAGCTACTATGTGGTGGTGGTGGGTGTCACACCCCAACCGATGGTGGAAACATTGGGGTGCGGCACTAAGCGTTCAGATTGCTCACGAGTTTCCATAACACTAGATATTTCAATATTGATTAATCAAGTTTCAAACCATTGTCTAAAGTCAAACATAAACAACCACCACAAAGTATCAAACTACAAAATATTGTTCAAATGATTCTAAATTAACTAAGATGTGTTTCTAAGCAGCATCCTAGCAAGTTTCTTTGATTTCCAGTATCCTATCAGCCTGCAACATGTATTAAAATAGAGTCAATACAATAATGTATTGCGAGTATACAAGTTTGAGTATATAGTATTATAGTTTAAAAGACTCATATCCGTCATCCAAACATATAAAAATAGTTTCAACCATGCTAATTTACGCAGTCCGAGTGATAGCCCAAGTATCCCAATGCATTAACCACTTTCCCAAGTCTCAAGAAAGAAAATAGAATCCTCCTAACAATACCCCCGAGAATACAGGGGAAGTGCATTCTCCTATAGCGCTACTACTGTTAAGGCGGAACTACACACAAGGATTAAACGTTCACATAGCATAAAGAATCAAGAATCCAAAAGTATCAAGTTTCACATTTACCGAGGATAGAGTATGATTCAAGTAGTTTCAAGTTTCATAGAATACATGTCGCATCCCAAGAGTTTTAAAACGAAAAGGGATCGAGTATCCTCATAGCGGGTGCTAAGTATCGGCACCTACAGATTGGATCAAACGGAGCTCTGAACTAGCCTGATTATAGTTTAACAGATAAGCATCGGACAGAAAAACAAGAATCGTGCAAAGTGTCGGATCAGTCTCCTGATCGGATGGCCATCCGGACGGATGGTCATCCGGTCGGATGACATGTAGAGTGGACGAATCACCATCCGATCAGATGCTCATCTGGACGGATGACCATTCGATCGAATGGTCATTCGATCAGTGAGTGAGTTTCCAAAATGTTTATTTTTTTGAAGTTTTCATTGTAGCATGATACCGAGTCGTTCGATCGGATGACTGTTCGGTCGAATGACCCTTCGAGAGTGAGTTTCAAAGTTTGAAGTTCTGATAAAAATAGTTTAAATGTTTGAAGTTTACTGAGACAATACACCTGGTCGGACAGTCATTCGATCGGACGACCGTCCGATCGGATGGTCGTTCATCCCCGGTATTCTTGTTTCTTTGTGACGTTTGCAAGGTCTCCGAGTTTGAGTTTAACGAAGATGACATAGAAACGTATCGAGACAATGGAAGAAAACTCATCAAGGCCCAGCCTATTTGATCGAATGGGAATCACCCTAGTCCGATCAGGTATCTGTTCTTGACGGTGCTCATGTCCGAATCCGTAATCCGGCCATCTTCTCCGGTGAAATACACCATCGAGCCTACTCCAGACTAAGGAACAAGTCCTAAACTTGTTTTGGATCTAGATTCCACCGATTTTAGTAAAAGTTAAGAAAGTTTGAAGAAAAACATGAATTTAGCTGAAAAAACTTAGATTTAGTAAGGATTCGGTGTCAAACACATGGAAATCTCTCAAATCTGAGCTAGAGCTTGACGAAAATGACATCACACAACTGATTGTACAACCGCCATGATGACGTCACCCTCAAGAGCTCAGATCATAGTGATTTCACGGTGAAAAGTGTGATTTGATGAGGAAATCATGTGAGGAATCGTGCATAGACTGAAGTTGTACAAGATTTAAGTTGGAAACTTACAAGAGTCAGCCTAGAATCGAAGAAAAGTGCCTGAGAATGAGAGTGCGTGCATCTGGATCGGAGGGCTCTGTCACATTAGTGAGGAATGATGTGATAGGTCCTATTTATTGTGTCCGAGGAGAAGTGAGGCTGTGCAAGGAGCTGGATCGGATGGCTGTTCGATCGAATGGCCATCCGATTGGATGTCCATTCGGACAGTTCAATCCATTTTGCAACTTTTCTGTCTTTGGTTCATTTTGCGAGCTAGATTAAGCATTGCGTTGCGTATTTATTGGGTAGTATCATTACATAACAAGATTACTTAAGTAACACAAAAATTTCCAAGTTTACGTAAGTGTCAAGCCTCTAGTATTATGAGTCAAGTATCAAGAATCAAGTATCAAGAGTCAAGTATCAAGAATCAAGTATCTAGTATTAAGCATCAAATATCAAGAGTCTAGTATCAAGTATCAAGAATCTAGTATTAAGAATCAAGAATCAAGTTTCTAGTATCAAGTATCACCAAGATTCAAGTTTCGTAGCACCAAGATTCACAAAGTATTATAAGTGTCAAGTCTCACATAGCATAAGGACTAAAATTCACAAAAGCTAAAAGTTCAGGGACGCAGGGCGTTATAGTCTCCCCTCCTTTAGGAGATTTCGTCCCCGAAATCTAAGAGGAAGACTGCTCGAAGAGCTGAGGATACTTGATCTTCATCTCACTTTCGAGTTCCCAAGTGAATTCGGCGCCACGCTTTCCTTCCCATCGAACCTTGACTATGGAAATTTTGCTGCGCCTCAATCGCTTGACACCTCGATCCATGATTTCGACCGGTTTCTCCACAAAGTGTAAAACATCATTTATTTGTAAGTCTTCGAGAGGAACCTGCAGTTCCTCGTCTGCTAGGCATTTATGGAGAATAGATATGTGGAACACCAGATGTACGTTGTTTAGTTCTTGTGGCAAGTCGAGTCTGTACGCCACCTTGTCAATCCTTTCGAGTATCGTGAAAGGACCCACATAGCGAGGAGCGAGCTTTCCCTTCTTACCAAAATGAACTACTCCCTTCCAGGGAGATACCTTGAGAAGAACCCGATCTCCAACATCAAATTCCAGAGGCTTGCGCCTTTTATCAACATAACACTTTTGTCTGCTCCTAGCCTTGATCAAGTTATCACGGATCTGAAGAATCTTATCCGTTGTCTCTTGAATGATTTCAGGGCTAGTAAGTTGCTTGTCACCAACCTCATGCCAGCTGAGAGGAGATCGGCACTTGCGACCATATAAAGCTTCGAAAGGAGCCATCTGAATACTAGAATAATAGTTGTTGTTGTACGAGAACTCAATCAATGGTAAACGTACATCCAAGTTACCACTGATGCGTGTGAAGTGTTATATATATTAGGTGTATATTTTAAGCCCCTTTAACACTTTTTTTAGCCAAGTTTTAAATTTATAAAACACGATATTTACTAACACTAAACACACATATGGGCAAGTGTACCCATCGTGAGCGTAGTATAGTGTTGGTAAGATACCGAGGTCGTCCAAGGACACAAGAGCTTTTAGTACCGGTTTATCCTCAACGTCTAATCAAATCAAAAAGTTTAGAAAAATGTTTTAAGCTAAGAAAAATAAAAACTAACTAAAATGCTGAAAAGAAAAATAAAAAGAAAAACAGATAGACAAGATGAATCACTTGGTTCCGACTCGTGTATAGTGTAACCTTTGATTATTTCCGCACTTTTGCACTTATTTAAGAGATTATCTTAGTTATTGTAGTAGGCCCCTCTTTTGAAGGTGACGTTACCCTCAACCCAGTAGTTTGAGTCAGTAAGGATACAATCCTAAAGGGTCGGATTATTGAAAGATAATTAATTAAGTTATTAATGCAAATTATGGTAGGCCCCTCTTTTGGAGGTGACGTTACCCTCGACTAAGTAGTCTGAGTCAGCAGGGATACAGTCCTAAATAGTCGGGTTATAGTATTAATAGTAGTTAACTTATGAGGGGATCAAAGAGTTTGGACCCCCGCCATCCAATACCGTTAAGTATTGAAGGAGGTCCTACTAAATTTGACCCAGGTCCATTGCAGGACCTCTAAACGCTGAACAATGGCAAGACTCTTACCAAACCGTTCCCTTAACCCCCGACCAGGTAGCCAACATACCTCCATATAGACCATGGAGATATGAATGGTGAAAATCTTTTATTTTATATAGACAGTAAAATAATGCCAAGACACCACGGAAAAACGATAAGGAAGAATCACCTTCAACATAAGAAACTAGTTATTAAAGTCATTAATACAAAACCAAGTAAAAAGTGCGAAAAGATTAGAAATAAAAAGTATTACACTAGACACTTGTCTTCACCAAGTGATGTATGAGACTTAGGCAAACATGGCCTTGATTGTCAAGAACTCTTACGATCAATCTTGGATCCCGAGACGACTCACACACTCTATGATGGACAATGGATGATGGTGGTGGATGATGGTGTTATGGTGGTGGTGGGTGGTGGGTGAAGTGTGAGAGAGGTGGTGTGCCAAGGGATGGTTTGAGCTTGAGCCAAGCACTCCTATTTATAGGCTGAACAGAAGCTCGGGCACGGCCCCGTGTCCACATCCTTCTCTTTCTTCATGTAATGCAGCTTGTCTTATTAGTTGACCATGCCCCCGTGTCCGCTGAGCACGACCCCGTGTGTAGAAGAATCTTTGTACTATGAAGATTTTCCTGGATTGTGCGAATCTTATAGTTGACCACGACCCGTGTCCGCTGAGCACGGCCCCGTGGTGGGCAATAGAAGTTTCTACCACTTTGTATTTTCTGCTGACACTTGGGCACACCCCCGTGCTGGCTGAGCACGGGGCATGTTCAGTCTTCTGACCTCTTGCTTTGCTTGGGAAGATGCTGTCGTGGGGTCGGGCATGTCACGTCTTGTTCCTTTTCTTGTATTTATGTTAGATTTTGATGTCTTTTTGCTTCTTTTGTTAATTTGAGCTCATTTAATCCTGAAAATACAAAAGGAAGACAAAAGCACACTTTTTCCAACATTAGTACTAAAAAGGGTTAGTTTTATGCCACAATTGATGTAATTTATATGTTGCATTTTGCACACATCACCACCAAAGTCGATGACACAAGTACGGAGCATATGCTCTAGGGTTTGAATAGTACGTTCGGCTGTCCATCCGTTTGAGGATGAAAGGCCGTACTAAGATTCAAATGAGAACCCATAGCGGACTGAAAGGTTTGCCAAAGACGTGAAGTAAAACAACCATCATGGTCCGAGATTATGTCCAGAGGTATGCCATGACGGCATATAATTTCATCGGTATAGATTCAAGCAAGTTTCTCCACTTTATAATCTTCGCAAATAGGAAGAAAGTGGGCTGATTTAGTCAAACGGTCAATGATTACCCAAATACTATCATGACCAGAGGGTGTACGGGGTAGTTTAGTTATAAAGTCCACAGCGATGCTATCCCATTTCCAAACAGGGATTTCGGGTTGTTCTAAGAGTCCTGAAGGGCGTTGATGTTCAGCCTTTACCTTTGTGCAAGTAAGGCACTTAGAGACATACGCGACAATGTCCTTTTTCATACCAGGCCACCAATAAGTCATACGCAAGTCATGGTACATCTTATCGGCGCCAGGATGAATAGAGTATCGGGATTTGTGAGCCTCATTCATGATGAGCTCATGAAGATTATCGTGATCTGGCACCCAGATGCGATTGAGATAGTATTGAAGTCCATCAGACTTAGTTTCAAGTTGATCCACGGTAGCGCCTCGTATTTCAATAAAAAACTGCCTTCATTAGCTGAAGAATATTAAGCTTCACGAATACAAGTATGAAGATCATTAGAGATATGAAAACAACGGATAGTATTAACATGAGTTTTACGACTAAGAGCGTCGGCCATGACATTCGCCTTTGTTAAGCAATTCTACCCAACGCCTCTGTCGCATGTTCAGTTCCTTTTGGTTAAAGATATGTTGAAGGCTCTTATGGTCAGTGAAAACCACACACTTAGTTCCATATAGGTAGTGTCGCCAGATTTTCAACGCAAATACAACTGCACCAAGCTCCAGATTGTGAGTATTATAGTTTTTCTCATGTATTTTAAGTTGACGGGAGGCATAAGCAATAACCTTGTCCCACTGCATGAGCACACAACCCATGCCACAGTTCGAGGCATCGCAATATACCACGAAGTCGTCATTCCCACCAGGGAGAGTAAGTATAGGAGTATTATAAAGAAGGGTCTTAAGAGTCTGGAAAGATTCCTCTTGTTCAGGACCCCAAGCAAAAGGTTTCTCTTTTTGAGTCAACGGGGTAAAAGGTACCGCGATCTTGGAAAAGTCTGAGATGAATCGACGGTAATAACCTGCCAATCTTAGGAAAGAACGAATCTCGGATGCAGACTTAGGCGTACTCCAATTCTTCACAGCTTTGATTTTAGAAGGGTCCACATGAATACCTTGCTTACTAACAACGTGCCCTAGAAATTGTACTTCGTCAATCCAGAACTCCCACTTAGAGAATTTAGCGTATAAGCGCTCACCACGTAAGAGTTCAAGCATCAAGCGCAAATGACGTGCATGGACAACTCTAGATTTAGAATAAATAAGAATATCATCAATAAGGACTATCACAAAACGATCCAAATATGGTTTACAAACACGGTTCATAAGATCCATGAACACAGCGGGTGCGTTGGTTAAGCCAAAAGGCATAACCACGAACTCGTAGTGTCCATAACGGGTGCGAAACGCGTTTTTGGGTACATCATCTTCGAGAACACGGAGCTGATGATAACCAGATCAAATGTCAATTTTCGAGAAACAGGACGCGCCTTGCAGTTGGTCGAATAAATCATCAATACGAGGGAGAGGATAATGATTCTTAATGGTAAGTTTATTAAGTTCACGGTAGTCGATACACATATGAAACGAACCATCTTTCTTCTTAACAAATAGCATGGGAGCACCCCACGGGGAGGTACTTGGACAAATGAATCCTTTGTCGAGTAGTTCCTGTAGTTGACTGGATAATTCTTGCATCTCAGACGGTGCAAGACGATAGGGAGCCTTGGCGACAGGAGTCGCACCAGGTATCAGATCAATACGAAAATCAACAGATCGAGGAGGAGGAAGAATAGGAAAGACGTCAGGGAAATCACACATTACTGGAACATCACTTATGTCCTTCCCCTTGCCCTTTTGTTCCATCACGTGGGCCAAGAAGGCAAAGTCCTATTTACGTAAGCACCTGTTCGCTTGAGTGCATGACATCAACTTCAGTCCTCTAGAAGGTCGGTCTCCATAGACGTGCAGAATATCACCGGACGGAAGAGGTAGATGAACAAACTTCTCGTGGTAAGCAATCTCGGCATGATTCTTACGCAACCAATCCATGCCGATTATGACATCGAAACTACCCAATTGCATGGGTATTAGATCAATAGTAAATACGTGGTCGTTAAGAGTCAAGGAACAACCACTGAGAATAGAATCAACTAGAATCGATTTACCATCGACAATCTCAACTGAAAACGACTTAGGTAGCTTAGAGCGTGCACAATTTAGCAAAGATTCGAATTCTACGGACACAAAGCTTCTGTCGGCACCAATATCAAATAATATCGAAGCATAAAGTTTGTTGACGAGAAACGTACCATTAACGACGTCATTGTCATTACGAGCCTGGTTAGCATTAACGTTGAACGCTCATCCACGAGCGCCTGGCTGTTGCTCTTGGTTTAGCTGGGGACACTGATTACGAAGATGAGTAGTATCTCCACACTTGTAGCATGCACGAACAGCATTGACTGGCCTAGGATTCTGCTGAGGAGCTGGGAGAGCTGCCTGAGCTGGAGCTGCTGAGCTTGTTGGACCGGGTTGGTTTGACGACAGTATGGAGTCGTGTGACCATAGCGATTGCAGTTGGTGCACAAACAACAAGCAGAAGCAGCAGGGTGATGAAAGTTGCAAGTTGCACACTTAGGATGAGGCCTAGTGTACTGCCTTTTGATTTCAGGGTAATGAAAGTTGCAAGTTGCACACTTAGGATGAAAGTTGCAAGTTGCACACTTAGGTTTGGAACAGCAGAAGCAGCAGCAGGCTTAGCAGCAGGGTTAGTAGCAGGGACAATCGCATTGCATCCTGAGCCCTGAGACTTTCTCTTCTTGTTTCTACTGCCGCTAGGCTGCTGGGTAACTTGGTTTGCTGACTTAGAGGGAGCAGGAGTAGCAAACTGTTTGTCACGGACACGGTTGTTGTTTAAGCTTGCGGCTAGATGATAAACTTCTTCAATAGTCTCCAGTTGAGCTGCTTCGATCGAATCACGCATTGCAGGAGGTAACCCATTGATGTACTTGGTTATCATGCGCTTCGGAGTAGAAACCAAGTGAGGCACGATTAACTTGAGTTGCTTGAAACAGGTAGTATAAGCCAGATTCTCATCACCAATCTGCTTAAGATGCCAGAATTCTTTTTCGAGCTTCAGCTGTTCATGGGGAGGGCAGAATTCGAGCATCATCATTTCTCACACCTCGGTCCATGGAAGAGCATAAGCTTCTTCGTTCGAGCGGATGTTTCTCTCATTAGACCACCACTCCAGAGCTCGACCTTGAAACTTTCCCGTTGCACTCCTAGTCTTTAAATGCTTTAGGCACTCGCTATTAATGAAGGAATCCTCGATGTTGTCAAACCATTCCAACATAGCAGTCACCCCATCACTGCCCGTGAAAGACTTAGGGTTGTAAGAGACAAAGTGTTTGTAGCTGAACTTCGTAGGTTTCACCTTCTCTGTTTTAGAGTCAGCAGAGGAAGGAGGAGTGTTTGAACCCTGGATCTCAGTAACGATCTTTGGCAAGATGCGAGCGATCTGATCGGCCATAAAGGACATCATCTTCTTCTGAGATTTGGTTCTGGCTTTCTTGAGAGTGTCAGACATCTTACGGGAAGACATATAAAGATCCAAGAAAAGGATCGTATAACTCTAGATCATAAGTCTCACAGTATATAGCTTCACACACGATAGTATAAAGACTCAAGTTTCAACAAGTTTCACGTAGATTCCAATTGATTCAACCTCCGCAAACCCACAACTTTCACATGGCACGTTGTACGAAGGTTCGGCAACATGTCAGAAACACTTATATATAGGAAGTACCAGCGGCGTATCCACCATGTTTCAGGCACATCACTTCCGCCTCGTATTCGGTGTCTTGTTACGTGTCGCATTTTGCCAAACATAACAATACACTCATCATCATCACATACGCGTAGATTAATCAAATAGTTTCACATAGATTGGCGTTCAACATCCTCGCCACAGTCCACAACACAACGAATTCCCCCATGGCACGTGTTATGAAAGTTCGGCAACATGATAGAAGCACTTATATATAGGAAGTACCAACAGCGTATCCACCATGCTTCGATCATGCCACGTCCCTCTCGTCTTCGGTGTCATGTTTCGCCAACCATAACATTAGATTCCATCACTCTCACAAAACTTTCACATAGATTAACCAAATAGTTTCAACAACTCCATCACGAGTCTGCAAATTACGAATTTCACTTAGCACGTGGTACGAAAGTTCGGTAACATGTCAGAAACACTTATATATAGGAAGTACCGGCGGCGTATCCACCATGTTTCGGACATGTCATGTCCGTCTCGTCTTCGGTGCTAGGCTACGTTTCGTATTTGCCACTCACAAACATATACACACTAGAGTACACAATAGATTATACATAGGTTACACAAGTAGTTTCTCATAGCTTAGTGTTCACATTCTCACTACCGGTCTGCAAAACACTAGATTCCGCATGGCACGTGGTACGAAAGTTGGTAACATGTCGGAAACACTTATATATAGGAAGTACCAGCGGCGTATCCACCATGTTTCGTCCATGTTACTTCTGTCCCGTCTTTCAGTGCCATGTTACGTTTAGTATTTCGCTACCACGATAACGCATAGATTAAGCAAGTAGTTTCACATAGTTTGATCAAGATTCCTCATAGTTTACCAACTTAAATAAAGTATCACAAATTTAGTTCGATCCTGAGAGATTATAATTATTGTTTTAGATTGCGGACAACGTGCGATTTGTGTAAAAGTTTCGAAATGAACGAAGAATTAGGTTTAAAACCACTCATAAAATCGAGATAACATAAAAGATACATAGGATTGTTCCGGGTAGAGGAACGCTGACTAACCAAAGTGAATCGAACCCCTTTCGAATTGAGGCAACGCGTCTTGAATTACTTAGACAAATACGTCATCGATGTTAGGCCTACGATATCTGTCCTTTCGGTCATTACACATTCCTAAATGATTGGGAATTTCGAGGCTTTGGCGAGACATAAAATCAAGGAGTGGGACTAATTATCAAGGTATGAGTTTCACCTCTATCTTGACAACTTCGTACCCTAATAGCGTTGGTGTTTATCAACAGATAAGACCTACTAGAATATAATATGGAGGTTTCCCATCAAGGTTCGGATGTCACTCCTGACTTGAAGGTAAATCTCGTGCAAAATACAAACGCTACATAGCAGCGTTTTCAAAGTATCCATGTGTATATTGTGTCAGCCTTAGGAAAGACAAGTAAATTTAACAGGAATATATGTTGCTAGGAAGCAAGTAAGGTAGAATGCATAAGTCTTAAACAACAGATAAGAGTCAAGATTCCTATAACTATAGACTAGGCAAAGCATTCCTACTTTTCCTAATTCCCTAAAGTTATGGCTCTGATACCAATCTGTCACACCCCAACTGATGGCGGAAACATCGGGGTGCGGCACTAAGCGTTCAGATTGCTCACGAGTTTCCATAACACTAGATATTTCAATATAGATTAATCAAGTTTCAAACCATTGTCTAAAGTCAAACATAAACAACCACCACAAAGTATCAAATACAAAATATTGTTCAAATGATTCTAAATTAACTAAGATGTGTTTCTAAGCAACATCCTAGCAAGTTTATTTGATTTCCAGCATCCTATCAGCCTGCAACATGTATTAAAATAGAGTCGATACAATAATGTACTGGCGAGTATACAAGTTTGAGTATATAGTATAATAGTTTAAAAGACTCATATCTGTCATGTAAACATATAAAAATAGTTTCAGCCATGCTAGTTTACACAGTCCGAGTGATAGCCCAAGTATCCCAATGCATTAACCACTTTCCCAAGTCTCAAGGAAAGCAAATAGAATCCTTCTAACAATACCCCAAGAATAATGGGGAGGTGCATTCTCCTATAGCGCTACTATTGTTAAGGCGGAACTACACAAAAGGAATAAATGTTCACATAGCATAAAGAATCAAGAATCCAAAAGTATCATGTTTCACATTTACCGAGGATAGAGTATGATTCAAGTAGTTTCAATTTTCATAGAATACATGTTGCATCCCAAGAGTTTTAAAACGAAAAGGGATCGAGTATACTCACAGCGGGTGCTAAGTATCAGCACCTACAGATTGGATCAAAGGGAGCTCTGAACTAGCCTGATTATAGTTTAACAGATAAGCGTCGGACAGAAAAACGAGAATCGTGCAAAGTGTCGGACCAGTCTCCTAATCGGATGGCCATCCGGACAGATGGTCATCCGGTCGGATGACATGTAGAGTGGACGGATCACATCCGATCGGATGGTCATCTGGATGGATGACCATTCGATCGAATGGTCATTTGATCAGTGAGTGAGTTTCCAAAATGTTTATTTTTTTTTTTTTGAAGTTTTCATTGTAACATGATACCAAGTTGTTCGATCGGATGGTCATCCGATCGAATGACCGTTCGGTCGAATGACCCTTCGAGAGTGAGTTTCAAAGTTCGAAGTTCTGATAAAAATAGTTTAAGTGTTTGAAGTTTACTGAGACAATACACCTAGTCGGATGGTCATTCGATCTGACAGCCGTCCGATCGGATGGTCGTTCGTCCCTGGTATTCTTGTTTCTTTGCGACGTTTGCAAGGTCTCCGTGTTTGAGTTTAACGAAGATGACATGGCAACGTATCGAGACAACGGAAGAAAACTCATCAAGCAACCTGTCTGATCGGATGGGAATCACCCAGTTCGATCAGGTATCTGTTCTTGATGGTGTTCATGTCTGAATTCGTAATCTGGCCATCTTCTCCGGTGAAATACATCATCGAGCCTACTCCAGACTAAGGAACAAGTCCTAAGCCTGTTTTGGATCTAGATTCCACCGATTTTAGTAAAAGTTAAGAAAGTTTGAAGAAAAACATGAAATTAGCTGAAAAAACTTAGATTTAGTAAGGGTTCGGTGTAAAACACATGGAAATCTCTCAGATCTGAGCTAGAGCTTGACGAAAATGACATCACACAACTGATTGTACAACCGCCATGATGACGCCATCCTCAAGAGCTCGGATCTTAGTGATTTCACGGTGAAAAGTGTGATTTGATGAGGAAATCATGTGAGGAATCGTGCATAGACTGAAGTTGTACAAGATTTAAGTTGGAAACTTACAAGAGTCAACCTAGAATCGAAGAAAAGTGCCTGAGAATGAGAGTGCGTGCGTCTGGATCGGAGCGCTCTGTCAAATTAGTGAGGAATGATGTAACAGGTCCTATTTATAGTGTCAGAGAAGAAGTGAGGAGGTGCAAGGAGCTGGATCGGATGGCTGTTCGATCGAAGGGCCCTCCGATCGGATGGTCATCCGATCGGATGTCCATTCGGACAGTCCAATCCGTTTTGCAACTTTTCCGTCTTTGGTTCGTTTTGCGAGCTAGATTAAGCGTTGCGTTGCGTATTTATTGGGTAGTATCATACATAACAAGATTACTTAATTACTTAATTAACACAAAAGTTTCCAAGTTTACATAAGTGTCAAGCCTCTAGTCTCTCGTTTAACTAAGTCTCAAGTTTCACTAGTCTCAAGAGTCTACTATCAAGAGTCAAGTATCAAGTATCAAGAATCAAGTATCAAGAGTCAACTATCAAGAATCAATTATCTAGTATTAAGCATCAAGTATCAAGAGTCTAGTATCAAGTATCAAGAATCTAGTATTAAGAATCAAGAATCAAGTTTCTAGTATAAAGTATCAAGTATCACCAAGATTCAAGTTTCGTAGCATCAAGATTCACAAAGTATTATAAGTGTCAAGTCTCACATAGCATAAGGACTAAAATTGACAAAAGCTAAAAGTTCAGGGACGCAGGGCGTTACAGTCTCCCCTCCTTTTGGAGATTTCGTCCCCGAAATCTAAGAGGAAGACTGCTCGAAGAGCTGTGGATACTTGATCTTCATCTCACGTTCGAGTTCCCAAGTGAATTCGGCGTCACGCTTTCCTTCCCATCGAACCTTGACTATGGAAATTTTGCTACGCCTCAATCGCTTGACACCTCGATCCATGATTTCGGCCGGTTTCTCCACAAAGTGTAAAGCGTCATTTATTTGTAAGTCTTCGAGGGGAACCTGCAGTTCCTCGTCGGCTAGGCATTTACGGAGATTAGATACGTGGAACACCGGATGTACGTTGTTTAGTTCTTGTGGCAGGTCGAGTCTGTACGCCACCTTGCCAATCTTTTCGAGTATCGTGAAAGGACCCACATAGCGAGGAGCGAGCTTTCCCTTCTTACCAAAACGAACTACTCCCTTCTAGGGAGATACCTTGAGAAGAACCTGATCTCCAACAACTTGCAATTTAGTATATAAATAAAAGACAAAATTTGCTATTCACTTATAAAAGTTCAAGCTTTTGAAATTTTGTAAAGGGGATGAGCATTTAGTACTGGGTACCGGTACCGAATTTTCTGTACCTATTTTTTTGGTACCGATACCGTTACCCACTTTTTGACATTTTCAGTATCAATACCGGTAAAATACCGAATTTTACCTTCAAATACCGATACCGGTACCTTTTTTTATAATGAATTTCAATACTAGTAATTTTTAGTACCGATACCACACTCATCCAATCTATACATATAATAAAAGAAACCATGTTAGGGACACATGACATTCTATGAGGCTGTCTTAATTATTTTTCTAAATATTTACTATGGAAAGTCAATTATTGATAATATTAAATTTAAAATTTTAGAAGAGATTTTAATGATAAAGACAAAGATAACTGATAATAATATATTAATTATTAAAATCTAAAAAAATATATTACCTTTTTAAATATTTATAAAGATAAATATTTTATTTAATTGGTAGTTTTAATTGTTTATATATTTTGATGATAAGGACAAGGATAACTGATAATCACATATTAAAATAAAAATATTTATTTTAATCAGTTGTTTCATTAAAAGGATTTATTCAATACTTGTAGAACATATATATTTTTATACATGGTATATTTAGAATCTCATTTCTAATAAAGCGTCCCATTATCCCGTTTTACACTCCAATGAAATAATAATATTAAATCATAATATCCAGCTTATCTCTTGTATAATTAATATTTTTTACTAAAATATTTCTTTTCTTTTTTCTGTTGATTATCCAACATCAGGTGATACGTAAGTTTCTAACCTAATAATAAATAAAAAAACAAAGTAAAATGTTATAAACCATGTAATACACAACTCTCTAACCTAATAAAAAATAAAGTGAGATGTTACAATAAGTAAATAGTACCTCAAAGTTCCTTTTGTTAGAAAACACACTTTATGACTAAATGTTTTAACGGATTACATTATTCGTGTAAGACATGTGTTTATTCAAATCGTGCAATACACGAGTTTTTAAAAGATGTAACTATTTTATTACTTAGTATATAAAATTTTATTTATTCAACCCGTGTAATACACATGTCAACAGATGTTGTTTTGAAGAGAGCTTTGGGTTTGGCAAACTTTAGTGAAATAGATGTCGAGTGTGTCCTTTTAGTTTCAGATGTTTAAAGATTGTATCATCTGTTAAGTAACAGCAGATGTTAGCTTTATGATGCTTTTGTATTCATATTCAGCAGCAGAGGTTGTGTTTATCAGCAGAGGTTGTTTGTTACAACAGTCTTTGTGTTTATCAGCAAAGGTTGTTTGGAATAACAGACTTTGCTTGAACAGATTTTATGTTTCACAGAGCTTTTGGTTTGGCAGACTTTATCTAAATAGATGTTGAGTGCATCCCTTTTGTAGATGTTAAAAGACTGTTATTTGTAATTAGAGGTTAATTCAAGTGAAGCTATGACAATGATTACCCATAAATTTGTTGAAGACTTTTACGTGTCAATGACTGCCCATAAATTTGTTAAACCCTTTTAAGTGTCGATGACTGCCCATAAATTTACAGAGTATAATTCAAGTTGTAATGTATTATGAATAGCCAATTAAAATATATGGAGAATGTACAACAAAGGTTTAAGTTAATATAAATAACAAGATAAGCATACACGATTATAATTTAAACATTCGTAAATCGTAAGTTTTCAAAATATAGAAGTTTGATACATCACCATCCCATAATTTATCTCAAATGAGATAATACCAACAACCACAACTATCTGTAGACTTTCTTTAAGATCAGCTTGGCTTTTTCTGCAGAGTAGACAAATTTGCATCTCATATTTCTGTAGATACCATTGGGCTTCGTGAACTTATTGGTCCATTGACAAGCCGCGTATCTAAATCCCTTGCCATGCTTCTCCCGTCGAAAGTCAATTACAATGTCAACTTCATTCAGATTTTCAACTGTCATCTTCAATGTTCTATGAATCCTTGATAAAGATGCTACTTTCACATTCAGACGCTTAAAATAAATATAAAATACCAATAATTAATAAGAAATAAATAGTGTATTTAAGGAAAGTAACAAAAAACAGCTTAATTGTAACAAACATTTAACATCCAAAGAATAAGGCATAATATATTAACAGAATAAACTTACAAAATGTTTGCTGCAGTACCATACGAATTGTAAGGGGTATACATCAGGATCAGTTTCATAATCTGAGACAGCGGCATCAAAATCTGCGTTGTCGACATCATCGGATGATTCATCCGATACAACATAATCATTATCAGAATCTGTGTCATTGGATTCTTCAACATCCGACTGGTGATCCAAATCCTCGGTAATTGGAGCAACTTCTAAATTTGGTGAGGAAGTATCATCTTTCGGATTGTCATTGGCTTTGGGTGCAACAATCTCACATCCATTCAAATAAAAGGCAGTAAGCAGAAAGATGTAATCCGCTACGTATCTTAAAACAAGTACAATTCCTGTTTGCATACCCATATAGTGTACAACCTTTTCGCATCCATCGGTTATAAAGTAACAATTCCGAAGAGGATCACGTTGAAGTACTACATCAAAAGAGTCCCACTGATTCACATAGATCTTAAATGTCTCTTTAAGTTTACCAACTCCAATACTAACGTTAACTAACTCCTTAAGTATTAGCTGAACAAAAAGATATAAATTATGAAATCAACAAAGGTACAGTAAAATTAACAACTATATCACTAATTACTATAGTAACATTTAAGTATTGGATTAAAATACCAAAACTTACCAACACGTCCTTACAGACATCAGTAAAACTATGGGAGAATGAATCCATACATCCAAAGTTCCCCTCAAACGATATTGATGTGAACATAGAAATCATTGAGAGTTTTGTTGGATAATGATGAACTTTTTCAAAAGGTGTCAGCAGATATGTATATGGTGCAGTTTTTTTAAATACCAACAGACATCATTCTTTCAATTAAAGGTCAGAGACAACCGAGGACCATCCTTCTTTTAGAGCAAAACTTCCACTGTGTTTTGAGTATCGGTAATCCCATCTCATACCGTTGACACACTCTATAAAGCCAATATTACCAGGAACTTCATTGAGTAAATGATTGTTTGCAAAGTTTTGTGGTATTATCTATTGAGTTCAAGTATTTAAGTATTAGCAAGTGTTATATGTGAATTAATTGTTAACAATAAAACTGTAGAAAATGGTTTTAATGTAATAATCTTACCAAGATTTTGGAATTAAGAAAGTCCAAATATTTATAAAAAGACATCTTCCAAGATATGATGTTTCTGGTTAAAAATCAAAGAAACAATGAGACAATGTATTTTATCAGATACTTCATTATTTATAAAGACTGTGATAACAAATATAAACCAACAATGTTTAACATCTCTATGTCATTCAGATAACGCATTTAATATTTATCGATTTATCTAGAGTATATCAATAAATAAAGATTCCTCTAAAAACTGCAGAATCGAGTAGCAAGGAAATAACTTTTTTTCTGCAAGTCCATAAATAAAAGATTTGTCATTTAATCATATTATTTAATATCAAGTAAGAAAAACAACAAAATATACATTATCGATTGCTTTCAAGAAACCAAATGTAGCACCATATCCAATAAAACTTCAAATCGGAAACATTATAAAAAATAAAAAAGCTTGTAAAATTAAATTGATACATCATCTAAAACATGCAATACATGAGAACAATCTTCATAACAGTTGTTAATCATGTGCATATGAAACTAATGTGCATACAAATTTTAATAAATATTATTATACCTTGATCGAAATTGTTGATGATGTCAAAAGTAAGAAGTATTCAAGTGGAGTGATTGAATATTGAAATGGACATCGGTGATTAAAACTTGAAGCACTTATTATGAGATAAGACAAACAATTTTGTAAAGGGACGTGGAGAGTCGTTAAAAAGGTAAAGTATGTTTCTATCTGCCTCTATGTAAAAAGGTAAACCGCCATTGGAATAATAAATTACATTTTACCGCCATTGAGATAAGGAAGTTACATTTTACCCCCTAATAATACAGCTGTCATTTTCAAATAATTCAAACCATTTTCAAATAATTCAAACCATTTTCAAAATACTTTGAAAGTCTTTTTCTTGAGTGCTCAACAATCTTCTTCATTCAGATATTTGAAATTATGGATACAGATAATAGAATTTCAAGTAAGTATGAACTGTTCCTTCAACCAAATCAAAGTCAAGTCTATGTTGAAGCAAGGAAAAAAAGGAAGCGTGTTCTGCAACAAAAGCGAAGCAACAGTGGTTTTCATCGTACATCAACATCTGATTCTGTTGAAAGGATTCCATTTTCAAATACTTCAAGTGGTATGTGTTATAGTTTTGCAAACAAAATTTAAAAGAAATATGTATGTAAATGTTATGTTTTTTGGAATCCTTACATATGTTCTATTTTACAAGTTTCAACCACCAATGTTGAAAGAATGAATATGTATCATCTTCCTGCTTATGCTACTCCAGATATTAGTAGTAATTTGTTTCACTCATCTACCAAAGTAAAAGGTATACTTACTGCATATGTTTTTTTGTAATTTCAAATAATTTTCACAATACTTTCAAAGTTCTTTTCTCGAGTGGTCAACAATCTTCTTCATTCAAGTATTTTAAACTATGGATACAGATAACACAATTTCAAGTAAGTATGAAGTACTCCTTTAAGCAAGTCAACGTCAAAGCTGTGCTAAAGAAAGAGAAAAAAGGAAGTATGTTCTTCAACAAAAGAGAAACAACAGAGGTTGTCATCCTACATCAACATCTGATTCTGTTGAAAGGATTTCATTTTCAAATACTTCAAGTGGTATGTGTTATAGTTTTGCAAACAAAATTTAAAAGAAATATGTATGTATATGTTATGTTTTTGGAATCCTTACACATGTTATATTTTACAAGTTTCAACCACCATTGTCAAAAGAAGGAATGTGTATCACCTTCTTACTTATGCTACCCCAGATATTAGTAGTAATGTGTGTCACTCATCTATAAAAGAAAATGTAAACTTACTGCAGATATTTTTTCCTAATTTAATTATGAATTGTAGTTTTGTTCATTTATTTTATATACTTTTGTCTTATAAGATTCATCAAGGAATGTACATCACACTCCTTTTGGAAGTACTAAGCAAACATCCTATTTTGTTGAGAGGACTCCATTATCAGATATTACAAATTGTATGTTTTAAATTTTTGGAAACAAAATATTTGTTTAATCTTAGGTTTTATGAATTGTTATATATGTCTTATTTTACAAGCTTCAATATAGGTGAAATATCTAAAATTGAATTACCAATGAGTGATGAGATGTTAGCAGATTCTGTGGTTAAGAAGATTCATGGAATTTATAAAGGTATAAGATACGAATGTAAATTCCTGTTAAGTTTTCAATATGTAGATAACTTATGTTGACTTATAAATTTGCTAAGTCTGTAGATTATATTGATCATGGAGATGCCATCTTTGTGTGTTCTAAATGTGATGCAATGTTATGGGAAGATGAAATGCTTAGGGGAAATAAAAAACGTAAGAAAACATCATATTCTCTTTGTTGTTCAAATGGAGATGTTGAACTACCACCACCGCCTACACCTCTCCCATTACTACGTCATTTATATAAAAGTCATACCTCACAGTTTCACAATTTCATGAATAATATTCGAGCATATAACATGATGTTTTCCTTCACATCTCTTGGTGGGAAGGTTGACAAAAGTTATCAGAGAGGCAAAGGTCCTTATGTATTTAGACTACAAGGTCAGAATTATCATCGAATGGGTAGTCTACTTCTGGACGATGGGGAATAACCCAAATTCTCACAGCTTTACGTATATGATTCACAAAACGAAGTGGTAAATCTTCAAAAAGCAGTAAGGTAATTTCTTTATGATAATTGTGGCATTTATGAATATATATTTTCCTTCTCAGTATATTTACATTCATTATCATGTGAAGTGAATGTAAATTTTAACATTTTATATTTCTGGCAGTTCTTAGATAGAATCCAAAATTACAAGAAACAACCAGCTTGATAGTACAACCATCAAAGGTCTTAAAGATATGTTAGATTCTTGCAATCCTCTTATCCAGACTTTCAGAATGGTAAGAGATTGTTTTCAATAAAATGAGTGGCAAGATGTAAGCTTGAAGCTTATTGGAACAAGAGATAAGGATGGAAGAGTTCACAATTTGCCAACAGCATCAGAAATTGATGCGTTAATAATTGGTGATTTTGATGGTGCATTTGATAAACGAGACATTTTTGTTAGAAAGAAGTCTGGTGGTCTTCAAAGAATTAGTGAGCTTCATCCCTCTTACCTTGCTTTGCAATATCCACTTATTTTCCCATATGCAGAAGATGGTTATAGAGTTGGTATTAAACATAAAGGGATTGCGGTTGATAATGAGGTACTTAGAACCAACCTTACAATTAGAGAATTCTTTTGTTACAAAATTCAAGATAGACATAATCAGTTTTCATTGTTACTTAATGCGAAAAAATTATTTCGGCAGGTTTTGATTGATGGATACACGATGATAGAATCTGCCATGTTGAATTATATAAGGTCACAACAACCTAAACTTAGAACGCAAAGTCTTAAGAACTTGAATGCTACTGTTGAAAGTGGAGAGAATAATACCTCAAGTTGTGGTAAACATATACTTTTACCTTCATAATTTACTGGTGGTTCTAGATATATGATACAAAAGTACTTGGATGCTATGGCAATTTGCAAGTCTGTTGGATATCCTGATTTATTCATAACGGTGACTTGTAATCCAAACTGGCCTGAGATTTACATGTGTTTGCACGATAAAGCTCTTAATGCTGAAGACAGACCATATATTATCTCTAGATTATTCAAGTGTAAATTGGATCATCTTATAAAAGATTTCAAGAAAGATAAATTCTTTGGTGATATACAAGCAGGTACCCTTTAGTTATATTTTTTTTACTTTGAACATCTAATTATATTTATCTAATAGCTCACTGTTGAAAAATTTCAGTTATGTATACAGTGAAATTTCAGAAGCGTGGACTCCCACATGCTCACATATGTTTGTTCTTGGGTGCTGAAAGCAAATTTCCAACTGCATCTGATATTAATCGTGTTATTAGTGCTGAGATACCAGATAAAGAAAGAGATCCTGAATTATATGAGCTTGTCAAGCAATTTATGATTCATGGACCATGTGGTACAGACAACCCACTTTGTCCATGTATGGTTCAGCAAAAATGTTCTAAAAAGTTTCCCAAAAAATATGTAGATGAGACTTGTGTTGATTCTGAAGGATATTCTGTTTGTCATCGTCGTCAAACAAGTAATACAGTAGTAAAGAATGGTGTGGCACTTGATAATAGATTTGTAGTTCCTTACAATGCTCTCCTGCTCAGAAAGTATCAGTGCCACGTTAACGTTGAATGGTGCGACCAGTCAGGTTCTATCAAATATTTGTTTAAATATATTAATGATGCGTGTAGAGTGTGTTATATTTTTATTGATAATTTAAGCCTATTTTACACATTAGTCAAGTTTTAAATTTATAAAACACAATATTCTTCTAACACTAAACACACATATGGGAAAGTGCACCCATCGTAAGCGTAGTATAGCGTTGGTAAGATACCGAGGTCGTCCAAGGACACAAGAGCTTTTAGTACCGGTTTATCCTCAACGCCTAATCAAATCAAAATTTTTAGAAAAGGTTTTAATAATGAAAAATAAAACTAAAATGCTGAAAATAAAAATAAAATTAAAAACAGATAGACAAGATGAATCACTTGGATCCGACTCGCCTTTAATGTAACATTTGATGATTTCTGCACTTTTGCACTTTTTAAGAGATTATCTTAGTTATAGTAGTAGGCCCCTCTTTTGAAGGTGACGTTACCCTCAACCCAGTGGTTTGAGTCAGATAGGATACAATCCCAAAGGGTCGGAATATTGGAAGATAATTAATTAAGTTATTAATGCGTAAAGTGGTAGGCCCCTCTTTTGAAGGCGACGTTACCCTCGGCTAAGTGGTTTGAGTCAGTAGGGATACAATCCCAAGTAGCCGGGTTAATGTATTAATAGTAGTTTACATATGAGGGGATCAAGCCATTCGCACCCCCGCCATCCAATACCAGTGGGTATTGAAGGAGGTCCTAGTAAGCTTGACCCAGGTCCTTGTAGGATCTATACACTGAACAAGGCAAGAACCTTACTAAACCATTCCCTTAACCCCCGACCAGGTAGCCAACATATCTCTATATAGACCGTAGAGATATGAATGGTGAAAATCTTTTACTTTATATAGACAGTAAAGTAATGCCAAGACACAACGGACAAATGATAAAGAAGTACAAAATTGTCCCATGTTCACATTGGTTCTCGCTGTTCTCGCAATAAGGGTGGTTCTCGCATGAACCCTACCCTATATATGTGTGTGTGTATATATATATATATAGGGCAGTTAAAATGAAAACCAACCCCAGTTAAGAGAACCACTCTCCACCAATCAGAATTTGTCACATGTGCACTATTATTTTATATTCTAAGGGGTATTTTGGTCATTTAATTCAATTGTCTAATCCTTTGTCTCTATCTCTTTGTATGTGTCTCTGTCTGCTTCTTTAAAGAGACTTTTTATCACACCAAAAAATTCAAAACCTCTCATCTCTTTCTCTCTCGAAATTGTTTCAGAACCACAATATATGTTTTCAACTATAGGCTGGAATAAAACAGAGTGTAGGCCTCATTTGCCAGCGAATTCCCATTTTTCTATATATAAAAAGGTTAAAAAAAGAAAATATCTCAAGCCACAGCTGTGAAATAAATATGAAACAGGTTAAAAGTTGAGTAAATTACAAAAATCGTCCTTTATGTATGTCACTTATTGCAAACTGTGTCCTTTGTCTTCAATAATTACAGAAACCGTACTCTATGTTTACAAATCCTTACACGTTATGTCCTTTAGCCCTAACTCAGTTAATTTTCATGGTTAAGTCTGAACAATTGGACCCCACCTAAGGGTATCTTAGTCATTTTACCCCAAATATTAAAATAAATAATCATAAAAAATATTAAATACATAAAAAAGAGTATACATACATAATTTTTCTCATCACATTTCTATCTCTCTCTAACTTCCCTACCAACACCTACTCCCACCGTCTACCACCACCTCCCCCACCACAACCACTTTCACCACCATCCACCTGCCCCCAACAACATCACCACCGCACCAGCAACCACCAACACCACCACCACCCTCCGAAACGCCGTAACCGCCGCAAACGAGTGATGTTTTACATCACTGTGTTTCAGGATCTGATCGTTGACGGTCTAGGGTTAAAGGTCGAGGGTTTCGTCATCCGTTTCGAGATCTGATGTTTTCAAGGTTAACCGCTGCAAACGAGTGATGACGCTGTCGGGATCTATAAGAAGGCTGTTAAGCCGTTGGTGGTTAAAGGTCTAGGGTTTCGTCAGTCGTTTCGGGATAATACGTTTGATTTTGTGTTTTCCGGTGACGGTGGATTGGACAGATCGGAAAAAGCAGGTGAGTTTGCTGCGGAAGTTTTTCGGATGGTTAAACCAGAAGGTTATTTCGTTGTTTATACAACTTCTAAAGATACATATAGCTTCAATTCTTTTATTGCTTTATTCAATTGTTGTAAATTCATACAGTCAAGACATATAAATGGATTTGGATCTGAAATTCGTGAAATTGTGATGAAGAAACTAAATGGAATTAATATATAGAAGAAAACATAGCATGTTTTAAGTGGAAAATATATAGAAGAAAACAGGTGGTGGACGATGGTTGGGGTGGGAGTAAAGGGAGTGGTGGTGGTGGCTAAGTGTGTTGTCTCTGTTTGTGTAAAATATATTTTTTAAACATAATTATTTATTTAGGGTAAATTGTCTAAAATACCCTCATGTGGTGCTCAGACTTAACCATGAAAATTAATTGAGTTAAGGCTAAATGACATAACGTGTAAGGATTTGTAAAGATAGAGTACAATTTCTGTAATTATTAAAGACAAAGTACACAGTTTGCAATAAGCGTAATACATAAAGTACGATTTTTGTAATTTACTCTTAAAAGTTTAACCTAACCTCTATTATTCAGGCTTCAGCGCCTCTCATCCTCTTCTCTGCTGCTACTGTCGTCGTCGTCATTCAAGATCACTCATCCACCGTCCGATGCAGGTATCACGTTTTTTTCAATTATTATTTTTTCCACCTAAACTTTTAATTTTCACGGAAGAATGATTTTTTTTTTCTTTTTTGAATAGAGATAGTGTGTTTATTTGATTGATCTATTAATTGGTGATGAAATTGGTATTCACGGTGACAAATTTGTGTACTAAAAGAATCGAGGAGCTATAAACGCCATTTATTTGTTGGAATTTGACCATCTATTTTGCATTTAGTTGTTTTTGGTGTTTTGCAGTGTAATATCTATTGATATTCTGTTATTTTTTTTACATTTAGTTAAGTTTTTCTTGGATAATAGCAAATTTATGGAGTCACAGTGTAAGGTGAATGTGAATTTTAATAGTTTGGATTTTGGATAATCCCCTGGTAAGTGAGCTAAATAAAGTGAGAATTTTGGTACCTAGAATTTACACATTTTTTAGGGCTTTTTTTCTTTAGGATATCTGGTTGATTCGAAGCAGCTTTGCGAGGTGTTGAACTGTTGATTTAAGGGAGATAGCTACACACACATCTTCACATTATGAAATATAAACATTAAATACTTTTTGAGTGGCTGTAAATGAGCATGATACAGCACGCTTGCAAACTAAACCCGACCCCAACTTTCTCATATAGGTATAGAGATTCCACCTGACTCCGCCTCCGCCGTATTCACATCCGATCAGGTAACGAATTCGCTCTTCTTCACATCTGTTTCTACAAATTCGTTCTCTAGTAACTGTATGTGCCTTTTAATCATATCTAGATCTACATCTCCATTTTGAAGAGAAATCGTGAACAAAATGCCGTCTCTTCAAACAGCTCTGCCTCCTGAACTCGCCAACAACGCTATTAGGGTTACTCTCTCTCTCTCTCTCTCTACACACACACACACACTGTTGTTTGATACGTTTCATTACGAAGTTTGTTAAATCAATGCGAAACAATGACACTTTGATTCAAGTTTGGACTCAAATTTTAAGATAGGTGATTATAACTGACAATGAATTTATAGTAAGATACTTCAAACGGTGGGATTTTGGTATTATATTTACAAAAAGTTGGGTTAGGAACTATTTAGGGTTTCTGAAAAGTGATTTTGTGAAGTTATCATGTGTAGTGGTAAAGGAAGACCTTGGGCATTATCTGCCATGTGGCGGTCCAGTCAGCAATGGGACATTATGGAGCGTTTTTCTAAAAAGGATGTAGTGGGGATGTGGGCATTGTGGGGCATGTTAAAAGGGGTGTAAAGAATTAAATAAATAAAAAAAAACCATAAAAAAGGGTATTGGGCAAACAAAAAGAAGGATACATGTGGTTGGCGAACAAAATCTTCATCCGGCGTTTAATTTTGCACGCCCCAACCCATTTTTTGAAGAAAAAACCCCCCGGGGCGGTGCACGGGCGTTTTGAGGCAATTCACGCGCCCAAATACTGCCCCACTACGGGTGGTCTAAGGATGGTGAAACCTAGTGTAGGCTAATTTGTGTTTTTTTCTGTGATTTGTAGCTGTATCGCGAATGCCTACGTAGAGCCAAGTACATTGGTCATAAGGTATGCACTTTTTGCTATATATCACAATCTATGCATACAAACAAGCATCTTGGTTGATGGATTTATGTTTCGGCTAAAATTTTGGATCGTTGGCCTTTATTTTTTTTCAATGAACTTTGGGTTCTTGCAAATTGTATGGATGCAATGCAATTAGGTATAGTTTATTTTATTGTGATAATTGACTGCTAAGAACTTTTGTTAATGCATAAGCAAATATTGATTTATAGAGGTGATCATCATGAACTGGATTTGGCATTAGAATTGTAGTGCATGTAGAAAGTAAAATGCCATAAGAGTTATTTCAAAGGCCTATGCTTTAGTTATTGTGTAATGCTTTCAAAGCTCATACTATCCTTGTGCTAGTTACTATAATTTCATGTTTTAAAAGTGTGAAATGCACTGAGGTGGTTGGGTTCTAGATCCGAAGCGATGGGCCAAGACATACAACCTTACCGTACAAGAGGCACACTTGTTTTGTAGAAAAAACGCGTCTGGTTGTTAAAACACAAAAGAAGAGAAATTTTGTCAGTTTATATACTGAATAACTAACACACATATATCATGATATACCACAAGTATTACAAAACAAGCAAAAACAAATAAAAATTTAAAAGAAACGGTGCTCAAGTGTCTTTAAGAGTCATAAAGCTAAACTAGAATTCATCTTTATCATCATTTTCGCCAATCAACATAATTCATTGGGATTGCACTCTATTCTCTAGGATTATAGGGTGGTGGTATGAGCGACACTCTCTCTTTTAGTTTGATCCAACATATATAAAGTTAAGTCATCGCTATCTAACACACAATATGTAGCATATCTATCTCCATTTTCATCATCCGTATCACCCGTCCACCACTTTTTACTATCATCAATTTCTTGCAAAATAATAGGATCTGGGGTTGCCTTCATTACAACGCACTGTATATGTTTGACATGCAAAATGTCAATAACCATGTTCGTAGGACCTTAGCAAGAGGCTCTGCCAACTTAAGAGCATATACAATATTTTTCTAATCTATCTTTTGTTGAATAATGGTACTTTCTTCCTCACTGCGTTTTTTGATCATTTGGATATTCCATTCAGGAAGGTTGATCCTTTTCACGAGTTCTTTTGCTTATGCATTTGTGTAAGAGTGATGAATGATGTTGTGAAACCGATCGGTTGTGGGTCTATGCTTTTTTTATTTGTGAACCTCCTCATCATGTTCACAAGACCAACATGGTTGTACATATAACCCTTTTTAAAGAACCCGAACCTCTGGAATCTTCCCTATTTCCTGTTAACATTAGTTCAATGTAATGTGCCACACATGTCTTTTAGTTTCCAACATATCCTATAAAGGGCTTTTGAAAAAAAAGAAGATATAATACAAGCTTGGTTTTAAAATGCGCGCATCAGGAGTGCATAATGCGCGCATCATCTGATGCAGTGATGACATCGTATCACGTGATGCGATTCTATGATGTGCGCATCACATGATGTGGTCTGATGTGGCGCCTTATACAGTTGACCAGTTTTTGAACAAGTTAAACTATCCACTATCGCTTGAACAAATCTGACCATAGATAATGAGAGTATCTTATATTTTAGTGTTAAAAGGTTTAAAAGTTAAAATATTAGCTACAAGTAAATTTTTAGTATTTTTTAACGAAGAACACCTCGCATACGTGATGTGTGCGCTTCGCGCATTGTGCATCACGCATTCATGCATCGGCTTTTAGGATCAAAATGCATCAGATCGCTACACGTTTTTTATAACCAAGGATATAAGAATAAAGGGAGAGTATCAAAGCATAAAAAGTATAACTATACTAATTACTGATTAGTAATAAATAAGTATTATTATGCTTATCCATTTTAACGTGATTGTTGCACCACATCATTCTCTCCTACTTCCACCATTCCAACAATCATTTTGTTGGAGTCCTCATCTAATTTTTTGTTTTTTAACAAGCATAGGAATTAACTAAAAAGTTTACAATACCCTTTTGAATGGCTGACTGGAGCAATCCATAGGATAAAATAGAACCACCTTTGAGAGCCTATTCTTTTGTGCACTCATTCATCTGGATTTAGGTGTTCTCCACTACTTTATTAAACAAAGGTACCCTTAGTTTATGCTTATTAGGTGGTCTAGATATTTAATCTGAATTGTCCAACTGCTTTCATTTTCATAACAAAATTATCTTAACCAGTTGCATTGAAAGGAAGACCCGCATTGTAAAACAACATGGCTATCTCCCTACATGCATCCCTCGGTTCTATTTTACACAGTTCATTAATGGTATGTTGTTTTTCTCCTTTTTTACCTTTGAGTATATCTTCGGGCTTATAAACGAAGAAGTAAGAACATATCGACATGACACTTTTGACTTGTCTTGCATTTTATGGATACTTGCTTGTCTTGAGCCACTCACCATCTTCACACATGTGAGTTGTGACCATACAATCTTCATCCTCTTCACCATATTCGCGAAATTCATTGATCAGTGGGTTAATTGCTTGCTTTTCTATGGTCTTTTTCATCATAAAGTTCTTTACTTCGGCATGGATCTCGGGATACCTGAGGCATTCTTTGACAAACCATCCAACCAAGTATTGCTTAACCGAAATGCTCTTCCGTTAGTTTGTTTTAAGCAAAAATAGAAAGTAAACATGTTCCTATATGCGGGATCAACTGTAGCATATATTTTAGCTGGGTCCATTGTATCCGATGGTGACTAAAAATTGGAACCAAAAACACCAACGTTTGTTGGGTTCTTTTCACAATCAGATTATAAAACCTGAAAATCGTACGTGAATATAGATAGTTCATAAACTGGATCGATAGAATTGATTAAAAGGTTGACAGAAAATCATACGTATGTATAAACTGGGCATCATACCTTACAGCAATATGATGCTTAAAATAACAGCAGTAATAAATTTAAACTTGAATATCTTACAGCAATATAAAGTTTATACTAACAGCAATATGAAGTTTAAACTAAGTTAGAACTTAGAAGTGCAGAACTTTGTAACAGAATAAAAATTCCAACATAACATGGAAGCACAACGTTGAAGTAACACCATCAGCAATATAACTGGCAGAAGACGAGTAAAGGCTTAACATCTTGCTTTTTGAGTTTTGAATAGAGACTAGATTTTGACTTGTGTTTTGATATGACTTGTTCGAGATTAAACTTATAGTAAAAGTGTTTGGATAGTTGTGAGATGAACAGATATGTGGTTCTGAATTTGATCCACTGAACTGCAGCAACATAACACAGAGCTTGTTGTTCAAATGGTGAGGCAGCAGTTCAGGAAAAACATGCATGAAACCGACCCAGAGAAGATTCAGAAGCTGAAAGATGAGTAAGTTAAGCTGGTTTTTCATTATTGTTTTGTTTATGGCTGCAACAGATTATCAAATCAAAGGGTAAATTTACATTTGCATTGCAGTGCTGCAAGAGGACTTATAAATCACATATTATATGAGGCTGAGGCAATGACAGGCAGAAAATTCAGCTGAAGATCATAACTGCTCCCAGAAGAAGTTGACTTTGACTTCCCTTCGGTCAAATCTTTATTGAATAATTTCACTTGTAACTTGAATTTGCCAGTGATTTCTTTGTTTCATTCGAGTTATTTGCACCATACCATGACAAAGGTAGCAACAATCTTATTTTTTTTAAATCTGTTCAATACAGATATTACTGTTCGAGTGAGATCGAACCGATACAACCCACCCAATCACCAAACTGAATCAAAACAGTTAGTAGTCAACATATTTATATATATATATTTTTTTTCTTTTTGAACACCTTAAATAGTTTTATTGTTCTATTTTTATATGATACAAACTGCTTAATAAATTTTTGCAAACAATTTTTTCTAATATACCTATAAGTTGTAATCCCAATAATTTTTTCAACCATTTCATATGTGATCGACCATAAAATTCTGTCTAGACTATGGATCTACCTGATGTTTTGATATGATATCAAGTCATTGCAGATTTTGTAGTAAATGCACACTGAACTTGGACTTTGAACAATTTCACTTGAACATGCTAACAATTAAAACCTAAAGCTTATTCCTTCTAAAGCTAAAACACAAAGCTACAAAATCATGAAACAAAAATGCCCACATGAGGACAATTTTGACATTAGAATGTCGCGAGGCCCGGTTTTGAACCCGCTCCATAGATTCTCAGGTTCCCCACTGAACCTTCCTGGAATATATCCAATTTCTCCAATAACTTGATAATCAAGCCACCAAACAAATACGAAACACCTGAAACCGTGAACCCAAGCATGACATGGTAACCGATAGTTTTGAAATAAGATTTTGGTGGGCTCTGAACGTATGCTCTTCCGGCAGCCAGAATCATGATGCCTAAAATGGAGGCTGCGGCCACTGTCAGAACCTTGAGATCTTTGTCATTGCTCTCATAGAAGGAGAAGCAATAGACAAGTGGAGGAATGAATCCAAATACGAGGTATGATAACAGAGAAACTGTCATGTGAAGTGGGAAATCGGCTCGTTGCCCCAAAAGGAGTTGGTATCGGTCTTCTGTCTTTCTTGTTCGCTCGTTTTTAAGGTCCCAAAGCTGTGAAGTTTACATGTTAATACTCAATCAGGTCTATAAGATGTAGGGGGTAATGAATGGGCCATGTTTACGTGTTCCGTGTGCCAACCCAAAAATTTGACACGAACTTGAAATTCATGTATGACACATGAACCTGAACACGACAAGTATTTTGATGAGGGGTTGATACGAACACAATACGTTTAACCAAAAAACTTCATTTTATTTAATTTTTCTTGCATATTAATACGAAGATTGCAATTTACAAAAAAAAAAATACATATGTATATCCATGAATTATGTTTAAACTATAACACATAATGTTCATTTCTCTTTTATATGGTGGCATGGAATACTCAGTTCATTAGGTTATGACATAAACATAATTCTTTTTAAACTATAAGGATAAACAGGCAGAACGGGTCAACCCACGAACACCCGAACACGACCCGTTTAGCTAAACATCATGGGGTCGACCTGTAACTGACCCTTAACCTGTCTAGACTAAACCCAAACCCGCGAATGTCGTGTTAGGAGGTTGGTGTCGTGTCAGAAATTCACACCCGTGATGAGATGAAGAATAGACCGAAGTTGAAAGGAATATACAACTTACATCATGACTGATCACGAACAACCCACCAAATATATTAGCCAATCCCACAGCTAGCACATTCACTGCAAGCATTGTATAACAAAGATTATATTACTTGTCACCGCAGAAGCATTCTTTAAATATTTTTGCGACAAATGTAATGCTTACATGTGGCGGCATCAGCACCAGCTGCAGAAGCCACAACACTTAGGCTCGCAATCAGTTCTATCAAGCCACCATAAACAATACTTTTAACTATGTCCACGCTACGACCGCCTGTTGTTGCCGTGGTAACACCACCACGTTCCACCGGTTGCTGCAGTGCTGGAGTTGACGTCTCACCAAGTGCATCAGGTGGTCTTTGAAAGGCAGATGCATCAAGTTGCTTGCTTTCTATGGTAATTATCGTATCTTCTCCTATAATAGTACAAAATTTGTAAGAATTCTTGTTTTGAGATGCATAACAGAATGTAATGTCATTAATCTTAAACGTTATTAGTCACGTTTTACCTTTATTCCTTTCAATGTTCTTCACATCATCAAGAAGATTAACCTGTTGACTGTCAGTTAAGATATCTTTGTTGACCTTCAGAGGCTCTTCAAGGTGAATTTCAACATTGTTTTGAACAGTGTGTTGTGAAACTTGAGGCATTACATCTGTTAATAAAAATGGAACTTCACAATTATATCATGCTCAAACTTCATTTTGGTCATGTAGTTTGAAAGTAGATTATTTGAAGAAGTGTTAAAGAGAATCAACAAATGGGTTGACATGGCATATAATCATATCCTCGGAACGAGCCACGAGAATTGACATGGCATTCATCCTTGGGCAAGGATGACCACAAGGATGAATGTGGGTCCCATCTTCAGATAAAAACATTTAATAAATAAAAAAATATGTACTTTCTGATATTTAAATACAATATTTATTTGTATTATTCTAAAATAAATAAATAATTTAATTATGATATATAAGTGTAAAAAATGGGACCAAATAAAAAATGTATAGATAACAGTAAGGATAAATTAATGCATTGTTGGGGTTTGTCCAAGGTATTTAAAAACTAAGGATGCTGCACTACAGTTGGTCTTAGAATCAACCATCCCATCGATGAACAAAAAAGATGCCGAACTTACATGGTTACTACATTTACGTATATCTGTAGACTGTAGTTGTTAAGGATCATTTTATATCTTATGATTTTTTATTAGTACACACAAAAGAGAATATTAGACTACACAACTAGTACCATGAGGGGTTTGAATGCAAGGTTTTCAATGTACCGTTTTCTTTGTCAATATCCTGTTTTTTTTCCATTAACGACAAGATTTATCGGACTGTTCATTTGGCTGACCGAATTCAGCTGTCCAGGTTTTGAAGCTGGTGGTGAAAATGACAAGTTTGTCCTCCCATTTTCATCTAAACCTTAAATCCATTTGGCATGAAGACTCTTTAGGAATCTACATAACCATCTTTCGAAACATATTGGGAAAAAAACTGATTATACTTTCAAGTTTTACGATGATTACCTGGACTAACTGTTTGAATGGTTACATCAAGCTCTTGGTTCATTTGCGAATTGTCAATGATTAACGATCCCACATTTGGAGGAACAAGAAGCTTCAATCCGTCATGTTGAACTGAAGATATTGAACTTTCTGTGGGCTCCACGTTATTAGTTAATGGCGGTTTGACCACAAACATACCCGGATATTCACTTTTGCTGTTGGATTCTTTCTCGATATGGTACGAGGTAAGCACCTGCCCGTTAGTGTCTGCTAATGTAAGGTCTGTTGCCATATTTCCTGTAACAAAGTGCAAGGGCAGTTATGTAATTTGACTAAAACAGACACACACACACACATAGGCGTCGGATCTGTTTCATGAAGATTTTATTACTCGTGGCATTTTCGTAATTAACGTGAAAACACATCAAGTCAAAATTCGATTCATTTGTATATAGTGTTTTCACTGGTGAATACTGAATACACATGGTTCACGTTAATTACGATAATGCCACTACACTCGTATAGTGTATTCACTAAGTGTATTCATGTTGATTAGATTTTTTATTGGTTCTCATTTGATCCGGAAATATGTTCAGAATAAATTTACTGACCGTTGCTCTCGCTTATAACTTTATCTGACTGAAGTTGATTTGTTTTCAAATCTGTTGTACCGTTGGAGATATGCGCGTTAGCTTCTTGCATTGACGGATTTAGGTTGGAAGATACAGAAGAGACTCCACCAACATTATTTTCCGTATCTAAACGCTGAACGGCTACTGAAACGTTAAGATCAGTGACAATATTCTCCACCTTTTCTGATTTAAATATGTTCGAAAACCAGCTTTTCTTTATAGGCACTTCCTTCTGAGAAAGTTCACTTTTTTCAACGTTGTTTTTATTTCCAAACCCGCGAAACAACTTAAACCCATTTCCTGCAACATCAAACAATTTATATAAAAACACAAAAACTGAAAAAAAAATAAATAAATAAAAAGAAAGATAGATAGATAGATGAGATTGATACCTGTGGGCATGAAAATGCTGAAGCATGACAAACATCTGAATACATCTGGCTCTCTTTGCGGATCATATTCATTAGATGTTGGTGGTTGAACTTGATCGTCGGTTGAATCAGCTAAAACAACGTTTGATTCAGAAGAAACTGGAGTTTCCGGTTTGTTACGTTTTCCGTCTGCACCAGGAACTGGGATTCTACGTTTCCTTTTACGAAGTATAACCCGTTTGGTTATACAAGAATTGCAATTAGGACAGAACAAATCATGAGTGTCTTGCTTTTTTAAAATTGTCTCCACGTCATATTCGGTTATTTCATCAATCGTGATTTCGGTTTTGTTGTTTATGTATGATGAAGCACTTTTGTCACCCTCAGATGATATTTCATGCTTTTGATTCTCTCCGTTCTGTTTGCTGATCACCGAGTGCATGCCATTCCCGTTTTCTTGATTATTAGTTGTTATGTTGGTGTTCTCTGGCTCGTGAATTTTCTCGTTACCTGCAAAAATGAAAAAAAAATATAATGAAATAAAAAAAAAGAGAGAAACATCATACTTTCGACCTGATCACATTGGTAAGCAGGGTATTGGAGAGATCCTCTGAATTTAAAGGTAATGGGTTCTAACGGTGACAAAAAAAAAAAAAAACATTCAACTATGCTAATTGCGGTCTTACATATGATGGCAACTTTCACATATTCATCATAAATCACAGGGTCTAGATACCTTTGGTTTCATATACGGTTTTTGCATTCGCCAGCATACGCGAGTGCCACCTAGGATGCTGACTATGATGAGTGAGACATGTTCTACCCTAATTATCCCATGAGCAGATTCGACATTTCCATATTCCTTCAGTCATAAAACACGAAAAATTTTTGCAAATTCTCAATTACCTATACTTGAAGTCCAGATCTAGCAATTCATTCCAAATAGCCTAAGATTTATTTTACATAAGTTGTAAAAAAAAGTAGACATTTATAATTGTTTTGATATTAGTTTCCACCCTTTGACTTTGAAAGTCAAATTTGTATTTGCCATATCTTAAATTAGTGTCTATTTGATTACATTTTCTCCACCAAACAAATTATAGAACTTCTTAATGAACTCACCTATATTTCCTCAGATATTAAACACCCACACATCAATATTAAAATTGAAAGTAACTTCTTTGATACATAAGGTCAACTGTATGAATCCTAATAAAGGGGGTAATAAATATAACAGATAAGTTGGATGAAATGCCCTAATCTTTAGGGTTTTTAGCAACCCCACATATTAGATGACACTTAAATATGTCTAACTTCATCAACAATTCCAATTAATTAACAAAAAAGATTGAAACTTTATATACCTAAACATGATCTAGGACCCTATCTAAACAAACAAAGGTTTTCAAGAAAATATCAAGAATAAAGATCAAATCCCCAAATAAAGGTGTAGTCTTTTTATGCAGAAACAATAAATAAAAGCAAGAATAAACCATAGAATCACCTTCAAAAATCTTGAAGCAGAAGAAGAGATTTCAGTCTAAAATGTAAAGAAAATTGGTGGGTATTTTTTAATTATTATTATTAGTAGAAACAAGTAGGGTAGGTTGAAGAAGAAGAAAAATTGATTAGCCCAAATGGGTATTTGTGTCTTTTGACACCCACCCCAAACAACCCCACTTCTCTCTGGATAAATACTGAAGTTGCAAGAAGATACTAGCTAGGAAGGAAATTACAGAACTTTTTAATAAAAAAAATGTTTTTTTTCAATTTTTTTAAATAAAAAAACAAATTCAAATGCAAGTATGCAACTACTGTGCTATTGGATTTAGAACTTTAGATCTTCAAGTTTTTACCTTTATCTGTGTCATAGTAAACAAGAAATTCTGGTTGTTTCTCTTTTTCTTTTTCTTTTTCCTTTTCCTTTTCATCTCCATCAGCTTTTATGTCATCTTGTTGGATAGAACCTTTCACTTCTTCTTCTTCTTCTTCTTCATGTTGCTGTTGCTGTGGTTGTTGTTGATGATCTTTAGCATTGGTGACACCATTTAAGTCAACATTGTTGGTGGTATGATCAGCATTAATGGTGGTATGATCAGCATTAATGGTGGTGGAAATTGGAGTTTGGTTGAGAATCTTTCTTCTAGCAACCAAATTACCCTCCTCCAGTTCTTCTTCTTGGTCCCATGGATGATTTTCATGTTCTTCTACCTCTGAATTTTCCATTGTGGAAAAGGAACAAATGGTCTGAGTGAAAGATGAAAATGTGGAGGCTGGTGAAAGGAGGGTGGGATAAGGTGTTGTTTGGTGGCAAGTAAAACTCTTGGAAATTTAATGATGATATTCTTTTTATAAGTTTTCAGTGATACATGTTTGACATAAATACAATAATAAACTAGGCTTATCTTGCTGCAATTTCAAGGATTCATGCATTGTTCAAATAAATAATAAGTCAACCATCTTCCAAACTTTCATGCCTCTCTCACTCTCTCTCTCTCTATATATATATTTTAACAGCGTTACGGTTAGTATATCGCTAACCGGGTTAGTATGTTAGTATCACCAAGTTAGTATTAAAAACCTCTTGCCTAGACTTAAACCCAGAACCTTCAAAAGGAACAAAGTTTCCCACCTCTGGCCTCCCCCTTAGACTATGGGGTATGGGGCGGGGGTTGGGGCGTGAGTTGGGTACAAACGCCCAAGTCATCATCCTGGGTCGGCTTGGGTTTGGGCATGGCCCCTTAGGCGGGGGTTTTAGCCTAGGCGTTAGGCGGGGCTACCCACATGACATGGCGGAACCTCATTGGCCAATAGCACTAGCCCTTTGAAATTGGCTTTTTTTCCACGCCACCCCAGCCACGCCCCACGATACCCCTTTGAAATTGGTTTTTGGTATTGGGTGTCCCATACTCCACGTGTCACACCATGCCCCACCCCAACCCAACCCAACCCACACCCCACCATACCCCACGGTCTTAGCCACTAGACCAAGAGATCATTGGTCTCTCTCTGTATATATATATATTGATACAATAAAGAGGTATCCGTGTGATGCACCAGAAACACATACACGGGTAATTACGTAACGTTTTTTAAAAATAAAAAGAAAACTACAACATTATAATATAGATATACTTGTTTTGTGATATATATTTTTAAATACTATCGTATGAAAAAGGTATTACCGTTTTAAAATCATAGGATATTATATATATTAATAGAAAGTCACCATGAATAGTATTTTAAAAATATTTTAATATTGTTTGTTTTTAATAATTAATTATTTTATTAATATATTTTTAATTGATTTTGTATGTTTTGAGTAAGCTGTTACGACGTGCCAAAATTTTTCTCTGTACTGATAATTTTTTTTTCCCGAAACTGAGTTGAGATTGCTTAAGTTTAAGTAACGAAGCACAAACGTACATGTTATCAAACCAAACTCACATTTAGTTTTTTATATAAATTGACATTACTTTTTTCATTATTCTAATAATACAATGTAATACTTTATTAAGTTCTGAACATATGCGACATGTTTATTTTTGTCTTCGTTCCGCTAAAAGTTTTGTTTAAAATCAAACGGATCAATGTAATTGATTTTTATTTGTTCTTTACCGTGATCAACAGGACAAATCTATGTGAAACTTGGATAGTGGTATATAGTATCTTTTAATATTATAAACTATAGCGAGTATGAATACTATATTGGTACCTTGACGAATCGAACTTATACCGTTTGTTCTTTACCATGACGAATTGAACTGATACTGTGCGAACAACTTCGATAGTAGTATAGAGTTTTTTTAATTATCATAAACTATAGCGAGTATTGGTACCACGTCAATTTCAGTCAAACGCAGTACCGGTACCAGTACCGTCGGAATGAATACTGATATTCATTTCGGAAGACATTACTCATATTCATTTTTATGGTTTTCGATATATGTAAAATATGCGTCGATATCCTTTTGGACACGGTTTTATTTTTGGGTTTTGCCTTTTGATTGGTATAACGAGTGCCAGTATCGTACCGATATGTTGTTCAAACGGTTTCAATTCGGTTTAGTATAATAGCGGCACCCGCCACGAAGCGCGAGAAACCTCCCTTAGTTATACATATTAATAGGAGCTTATGATGAACAATAATTCAATTTTTTTAATATTATAGTTTTTTTTAAGTTTTCATTATTTTAAAAGGGGATGGCGGCGCAACTTGTTGTCCGACTACCTGCCATTGCTTTGTAATTGCCCTTTTTCGTGTGGAATGATATTGAATAAAAAAATATATTTTATTATTTTATTACTTTAATTTATTATTTTATTACTTTAATTTATTATTTTATTGTTTCCTTATTTCCTTATTTTAAGTTTTCTTATATAACATTTAAGATAATGTCTACATTGATGCCCTGGCGATTTCGACTGTATAACATGATATCGGTATCCTTATTATCAGAACCGTTACTGATATTCGTATTTATGGTTTTTGACCGATGTAAAACACATATTGATATTATTTTGGTTATATCGTGACTTTATTTTTTGGGTTTTATCTTTCGCTTGATATACCGAGTGGCGATACCGTATCGATGTCATAATGAATCGAACCTATACCGAATGATACCCGCCGCAACGTGCGGGGGAATTTAACTAGTTTATATTAAAAGTGAACGATATGTTTAAAATGATTGTATCATTTTTATCTCCCTTATAAGTATTATAATACACACATACACTTGAAGTGTAAAGAATGTATAACGGTGCATTTAAAAATATATAACGGTGTGAGGTGCGTATTTTTCAAGAGTGCATCATACGTGTTTTATTATTCTTATAATTACCTTGGACATGTGACATATCATGGTTGCTTTCTACACTTTTTGTGTATAATCTCCTTATTATGTATCATGTAATGTTATCGCGTGGACAACTCTTTAGTATGTCATACGTAGTGGGTGTATATATGTGTATTGTGTGGACGTTTATTCTAGAAGAGGATTTACTCCAAGTAGATGAACAAAAATCAACCATATATATTAATGACAATCAATGGTTTTGTTGGTTGTGGCATGGCGTTTATTGGTTGTGGTTGTTGTTGTTGTTGTGTACTTAATGTATTGATTTTGATTTATTTTAAGGGTAAAGATCAAATAGTAAGTTAATTTTCGCTAGGAATGATAGGAAACCATAGGATTATGACATGTGGCAAATTTTAAAATAAAGAGAAAGGGTATTTTAGTCAATCCAACTTCTTCTTCTTCCTTTTTCAAAACCTAGTAAATTCAAAAACCCACCATTTTCAAAACCCACCATCTTCAACCATTTCTTCATTTTCTATCTCAATAATCACTACATTATAGTGCGATTTTCATCACCAATCAATGATTCAAACACCCGATCAACGTGTTCTTCAGCTTTTTTGAAGAAAGCACAATTTAAATTCATACAAAATCTTGTTTTTTTCCGGTGATTTTGAAGATAATTACTCGATTCGTTCGATTTCGAGAGCTGATAAGTGTTTCAATCATTCAAAATTCGTCAATTGTTGAAGAAATCACTTCGATCCAGGTAACAAATTCTTTAATTTCATTTTTACGAATTGGGTTTTTGATTTAGTCATTGCGTTTTACGATCTTGGCGGGGGTCCGGGGGCGGCAGCCCCTGGCGGGGTCCAAGGGGCAGAGCCCCTGGCTGGGGTTTTTTTTGATTAAATTGCTGTACTAAAAACGCATCAGAAAAATTAATTTTCCAGAAATTGGCTCATTTCGAAGACAGTAATTCGTAGACAATTCAGACAGTTCACAGACAATTCACAGACAGTTCTCAGACAGTTTTATGTGTCCATTGCGTTTTAGAAATAAGAGAGTTTTATGTGTTTTCTAGCTATTGTGTTTTAGAAAAAACACATTTTTAAGTGTTTTTAGTTATTGCGTTTTAGGTAAAACACATTTTTGAAGTGTTTTTAGTCATTGCGTTTTAGGTAGAACATATTTTTAGGTGTTTTCAGTCCATTGCGTTTTAGAATGAGTCATTTTTAAGTGTTTTCTGGCCATTGCGTTTTACAAATAAAACATTTCTTTGTGTTTTTTGTGCATTGCGTTTTAGGTAAAACACATTTTTATGTGTTTTTGGTGCATTGCGTTTTAGGTAAAACACATTTTTATGGGTTTTTAGTCCATTGCGTTTTATAAAGTACATTTTCTTTTGAGTTTTTAGGCTATTGCGTTTTAGAAATAAAACATTTCTTTGTGTTTTCTGGCCATTGCGTTTTACAAATAAGTCATTTCTTTGTGTTTTTGATGCATTGCGTTTTAGAAAAATGTCATTTTTAGGGTTTTTTTTTTCATTGCGTTTTACAATACTGGGGGTTTTTCTATTGCGTTTTACGCAACTGAGTTTTAATTTTTTTTTCAAAATATAGCAATAGTATACTCGTTTTAAAGATAAAAAAACGCTCGTTTTTTTTGGTGCAATTTTTATAAAAAAAATAATGTCGTATGAAAGAGTTATTAACGTTTAAAAAATGGGAGGGAATTGGAGGAGAGAGAAACTATTGGCTTACTTGACTAGAATGCCCCTGAAAAAAGTCACGCGCCTCTTTTCTTACTTTCAATTTCCCTGATTTAATCTTAGCTCTTGATTTACTTAATGGATGGTCAAGATCACTTCCTAGCCTTCCTAGCCAAATTAACTTCCTATTATATTTCCACCCTTTATTTTAAACATATAAAGAGGATATTTTAGACCTTTTTATGTAGAGAATTTGATTAGATTTATTGGGTACACAATAAGTAGCAAATCACCGAGATTTTATCCACCCTATCTCCAAAAGTCAAATTATATTAGAAAGAAAAATCTTAAGACCGCCCGTAGTGGGAGTATTTTTTTTTAATTGCCCAAACACGCCCAATAACGCCTCGGAGCCGCCCCTCTGGGCGTGATCGAGCGTTTTTCGCAAAAAAATGGTTGTTGGCGTTGTTTGAAACACGTCAAAATGGTGCCTAGGGGATCGAGTTTACCGTTCAACGGTAACTTTATTTAATGTTTTTTTAATTCCCATTTAATACTATAAAAACCCTACTTTACATCCACATTTTTATAAAAAATTCACTCTCAATCAATGTTTCTCTCTACTTCTTTTACATTTTATAAAAGTATGAAGTGAAATATATCAAAGTGAAGTGAAATATCCATTTTTTGGAATAGTATGATGGTTTTGATGAATTAAATAAAATTTGGGGTAATAAGAGGTCATGTATTCAAAATCCTCACATGAAGTGTAGTCACTAAAAAAGTGAAGTGAAATTATCTATTTTTCATTTTATGCATATGATATGTTTATTTTTATTTAAAAACTCTGCAAGTTTTAATGCTGTAAGAGTAAGAGATATGTATGAACACCAATGAAATGAAATGTAAAATACAATGTGTATCAAACTAATAACGCAATGGACAGTAAACTAAAAACACAATTAATGACAACATATAAAAGACACAATGAACAACAGACTAAAACACAATGAAAAATAGAGTAAAAAAAATGAATAACATACTAAAACACAATGGACAACAGATTAAAACACAATAAATAACAGACTAAACACGATGATCAGAACCTATAACACAATGTATAGAAACTCTAGTAAAAACGTAATGACCAAAACCCAATTGAAAGACACAATAACCAGAACTTTTAACACAATACAAAGAAAACTCATTATAGAGAAATTGTTTATTTTATTTTTTTATAGGAATATTATACTCATATTAAAAATAAAATAAAACGCTCGTTATAATGGTGATTTTTTATTTAAAAAAAATGTCGTATGGAAAAATAATGGACGTTTTAAATTGATAGAGAATTGACACGTGGCTTGAATGTGGGAGGAGAAAATCAATAAATGTAAGATTTTCTTTATGCACTTCCATTATTTTTTTTTCTAAAAACTAATCTCAACTCTCAAAATCTATCTACTATAATAAAAGAAATTAACTTTTGAACACGTGTCATTCATTGAAGCTATCCTCAAATATATACTTATCTTATATCCTAAAATCAACCCTATATATTAATGACAATCAATGGTTTTTATTGGTTGTGGTTGTTGTGTACTTAATGTATTTATTTTAAACATATAAAGTGGATTATTTTAGACATTTTTTTTTGTAGAGAATACATAACAGACTAAACACGATGACCAAAACCTATAACACAATGTATAAAAACTCTAGTAAAACCGTAATGACCAAAACCTAACTGAAAGACACAATAACCAGAACCTTTAACACAATACAAAGAAAACTTATTAAAAGTGAAATTGTTTATTTTGTTTTTATAGGAATATTATACTCATATTAAATATAAAGAACGCTCGTTATAATAGTGATTTTTTATTTAAAAAAGATCTTGTATAAAAAAATAATGTACGTTTTAAATTGATAGAGAATTGACATGTGACTTGGATGTGGGAGGAGAAAATCAATAAAGGTAGGATTTCCTTTATGCCCTATTGCCCTTCCACTATTAAAAAAAAAAAAACTAATCTCAACTCTTAAAATCTAAGATATGTGGACTAAAATTCTTCTTACCTTTTTATTTATTCTATATTTTGTATTTGATTGTATAATCCAAAAATATACATGTATATAAAATATTTAGTATATAATAACAAAAAGGCTAGGTTGAAACGTTGAACTCGTGTTTGAAAGTTTATTAAGGAGCCGAATTCGATTTTTTTTAAAGATATTTTATTGGTTTTAGTTCAACCTCATCCTCACAAATTATTCAGATTCTGTTTTTTGAATTTTTAGGATATGAACATATTTACAAATGTATAACCACCACTATGAAGCTTATAGAAGCAAACAAAGATGGCAAGCTTCCGTCGCTTTTACATTACGATACGACCAAATCAGCCAAAACGACATAAATTTATCACAGCTTAAACTTTTATATGATTCACTGATTTTTTATGTGGACATTTGATTTTTCTAAGTCTAAAATTTAATAAAAATGTGTAGTCCATGTTTTATGTATCGGGTTTATTTAGATTCGTAAGTATAAACTTGTTTATACAAATCTTTTTTTTTTAACGTCCAACATAAGAATCGTCGGGTACTCCGTACACGGCATCCATTGGCCGAAAGGTAGCCCGCCGGCAGCCCAACCTGCATCGGAGCCCCTAGCCCACCATGCCACCAGTTCCGGGGAAAACCCGACCCTGCACCCGCTCGAGGGCACGACAATGCAAAGCCGGTAAAACCAGGGTGGATCAGGAATCGAACTCAAGACCTTTTAGTCAGGAGTCTTCCCTCATTTCCAATACCACGAGCAATAAGCCCAGGGTTTATACGAATCTATTATTTATATAAATATCATATATCTTGTTTGAAATAAGCATTATTATATATAGTAACATAAGAAGCCAAGTATTATATGTTATCATAACATATATAAATAACCTGTTATATACAAAGTATAATTAACGTGCGAAGCGTACAGTACGAAGGTAATTACGCATGAAGTATCATAATTACGAATGAAGTAAAATAGTTACGCATAAGTATCATATGTACGCAACCTATATTATTCCTTCGTACGTTAACAAAACTTTCTATTTTAACTTTATCGATACATATAACACTAATGTTATTGGGTTTGCCCGTTGAGTTAGTATTCCTTCGCGGTACTTAGTGTAAATAATGCAACCCTTGTTGTCATTATGTTAAATCTTTGCTTGTCCCTTGATGCTGGTCGTATATATCATTCAAAGATTAGATTATTAAAAGGAATTTAGTGTCTTTTATTATATTCATACCTAACTTAAAGTCTATAGTTTCAAGATATTATATTCGCTGATTTGTTAATTGTTATTGTCAACATCATGGTGAAATAATTAGTTTAGACATTTCACCTAATCTTCTAGCTTTGAACCTTTTAAATTCACCTTTTTTTTGTCTGTCTAGTTTCATAGTTTGGTATAAGTATTTTCTTTGAACTTATTAATTCTTTGATGTTATGATAATATTTGATGAGAATTGAGACATTCCGTTTAATGGGGTTACAAAGATGTTTAAAACTTTTATTTTAGTGTTTTTATATAACATTAATAACTAGTTTCAAAATAACAAATCCAACATCTTAAGATACAAACTAAAGAAAAAAACATGCTTGGATCCATATGTCCGCTATAAAAAATCACTCTGCAACAAATTCTTTTAAGCATTTATAATAAATTTCATTATGCATTTATAATAAATTTCATTATAAATCAACTAGGGTTGCAGAGTCCAATTACTATAGGGTTGCAAATATTGAGCTTCATGGAATTTGGGAGACTCATTGGTGTAGTAGATTAGAAAACCGGATGCTTTCCTGTAATGGAATACACATGCAGTGTTGTCTTTGAGGATTTAAGTGGCTTGCCCAGCCGAAAATATAGGGTTGCTAAATTCACTAGTTTCTAATGTGTCATGTAACTTTAACCCCATATAGAGCTAGGGCTGTAAACGAACCGAACGAACACGAACAGGACCTTGTTCGTGTTCGTTTGTTAAGAAATATATGTGTTCGCGAACTGTTCACGAACACTTATCGAACGAGATTTTATGTTCGTGTTCGTTTGTTAAGGAAATGAACTTGTTCGTGTTCGTTTGTGTTTGTTTGTCAATTTTAGGCAACGAACGTTGACGAACACAAATGAGCACAAACTAATGTTCATGAATACAAATGAACACAAACAATCATTCATGAACAGAATATATAATACACCGACACTTATTAGATATTTAATTTGTCGGAATTTTAAAGTGTTTAAATAAATATAAAAACTAAAACACTAATGAAGTATCAAACACAAACGAACACGTTACCGAACGTTCACGAACATAAACGAACAAACACGGCCTCTGTTCATGTTTGTTTGTCTAGTAAACGAACGGACACAAACAAACTTCCCGCCGAACGGTTCACGAACTGTTCGCCAAACGTTTGGTTCGTTTGCAGCCCTATATAGAGCTCATCACCATCAATATCTAATCTTTAGTTTTTTTTTTTTTTTACTTTTTATTATTAATTATATTCGATAGATGGTTGGCTAGTGGATATGGGTTAAAATAAGACTAACATGCCTAATATGCTACAAGATTGTAGATATGAATAAAAATAAAATTATAAGTTGTAAGATTAAATTTCTACAGAGAGGGTCCAATAAATTATATTAGACATATGTTTGGATAATTGATATGGATCAATGTTATAAAATTTTAGATATGGATATTAATAAAATAAGGGTTAATGGATTTAAACACCCCCAACTATGGCCATTTGGCCGATGGCACTTTCAACTTTGACTTTGGCTCCCACCACTCCCAACTTAACACTTGGGTTGTCATGGCACCCCCTCGTTAAATATTCACTAACTGGGTTAGTTATTTTTGTTGACGTGGCCATTTTGTCTAACGTGGCATGCTGACATGGCCTGTTTTTATGAGATAACATGCTGATGTGTATTGTTATTTATTTTTAATCTGATCCAGAATTTGAACCTCAAATCAGGCTCCACCTTCAAATCTGATCCAAAAATTGAACCCCAACCACCACCTCCCTTTCTCCGTTTCTCAAGTTGCAACCCACCTTCATCACCACAACCGTTGCACCCACCGTCACCACCACAGCTCCACCTTCACCACCACACCCACCCACCTATAAAACCTAAATCAATCCCCAAATCATTAAATTGAACCCCAAATCAGGCAAAACACTCAAAACAAGCTCCACCTTCACCACCACACTCACCCACCTTCACCACCACACCCACCCACCGATTACCGGCCGGCTTCCATCCTCCGATGTAACCCCCACACAACACCCCTCGTTCTCCCTCTCTACTCCGACTAACCAGCCGGCCATACCCCCCCTTCCGACACCCTCCTGTTGCAGAACATTTAAACGGTGAAGACACAAGCGACGTATGGCGGTGGTGGAGGTGGAGCTGCGATGGTGGTGGTGGTGGTGGCCGACGGAGATGTCGGCCGACGACGGCGACGAAGGCAGTAGCAGCAGCGACGTATGGCGGTGGTGGAGGTGGAGCCTTGTTCGATTCCGTTTTGCTTTGGGTCCGGGTCAACGCTAGCCAGAGACAAATTCATATAGTGTGGCTGTTTTGAGCGGTGGTGGTGTGGCTGTTTCAAATCTGAGCGGTGGTGGTGTGGCTGTTTCAGATATGGCGGTGGTGGAGGTGGAGCTTATATACATGGTAATGGGAGAGGGAGTGGAGATGGAGATGCAGGTGAGGAAGTGGTGGTGGTGGATGGTAGCAGGGGTTTTCCGACTCCATCTTTATATTTCTGAGTTAGCAGGCGGTAGATGGAGCGGTCGAAGTGATGGTGTTTAGTGAATATAAACTGATTTTTATATATATAATATATAAGTGTTTATTTAATAAAATATTTTAGTTCATTAAAAAAAGCCACGTCATCTAAAATTAGCCACGTAGGACAACAAAACTAACCAGGTTAGTGTTTATTTAACGAGGGGGTGCCATGACAACCCAAGTGTTAAGTTGGGAGTGGTGGGAGCAAAGTCAAAGTTGAGAGTGCCATCGGCCAAATGGCCATAGTTGGGGGTGTTTAAATCCATTAACCCATAAAATAATTTGGGTCTAATAAGTTGTAAGATTAAATTTTTATAGAGAAGGTGCGATAAATTTTTCAGCTTCACATTTTTAATATATATATATATATATATATATATATAGAGGCCGGTTATCATACAAATGCCCTTATCGTACATTACGTACGCTACAATCTCAGCCGTCAGATCATCTTCCGTATTTTAAAATCGCATGTTGTTTTTTTTATAACAATTTCGCATGTGATAATTTTTTATTAATTCGCATGTTGTTTTTTTGTACCAATTTCGCATGTGATAATTTTGATGAAATAGCATGTTGTTTTTTTTAAAACAATTTCGCATGTGATAATTTTTGATGAATTCGCATGTTGTTTTTTGTACCAATTTCGCATGTGTTAATTTTGATGAAATACCATATGTTTTTTTGTAACAATTTCGCATGTGGTACAAAAAACAACATGCGAATTCAATGCGGGAAGATGATCGGGCGGCTGAGATTGTAGCGTACGTAATGTACGATAAGGAGATTTGTACAGTACTCTTTACCTATATATATATATATATATATATATATTATTAAATTAAGCCCTAAAAAATTCGGGTCTCGGCTGGGGTGCGGCTTGCCCACCCCTTAGGCCGGCCTGTACACACGCAGCACAAGCAACCGGACTCAAGAAGATGCTAGCCAAATCACTAATTCAAGAAACCGAGCTAGATTAAAATCGTACCACTTGCCTCGTTTTATCTAAGCCAAAGAATATGTGTAGGGTTTTGGTCTTTTGGATGTAACTTATTTAAAATCATGCTAATGAGAAATTCCCAATATCATGTGTGCTTGAAGCAAGCTTACATATTTGCAAGTATTTTTTTTTCATTTTGTATTAATGGAACTAGAAGGGTATTTTCAAAAGTTTCTTTTTGTATTAAGGGAACTAGAAGGGTATTTTCAGAAGTTTTTTTTTTAAAACTTGATAGCATGTTAGAGTTTATTTGTCTCCGTTAAAAATTCTTTATATTCTGCCATCTTTGAGTAAGATGAACAAACTTTAATAATTAAACTACTAAAAGAAAGTGAAGTTATCCATCACTTGTAGCCTAGTGGTATTGAGGTTTGGGTTTTTTAATTGAGACCTAAATTCTATCCTTACTTATGTCACTTTGGTAGATTAGGCAATGATAGATAGAGCCTAACTTCCTTGCAGAGGTGACATGTTCTATCCTTAGCCCACTCAGGTTTTCGTCCCACCATGCGTTACAACAGAGATTGTTCAGCTCTTGTAGTGGCACAACGCTTGTCAAATGGCAGTCGGCGGTATGGTTTCCCGGGGGAACGTCCAAGCCAAACTTTGAAGCCAGCGTGAGCCCGATTAAAACAACATAGCATGGCCAGAGTGAGGCAACGAAACTCTACAATTTAAAAAAATGTGGTAACCTAATATAAAAAAATCGCCATTCTAAAAAGAAAGTGAGGTTCTAATTAATTAGAACTAGGGTTAAGACCCGCCCGCGTTGCAATGTGGGTACATCGTAAACATTGAATGGATTAGTCCAAACGTTATATGATGCATTAACCATATGAAAACACACATTTCGACGTATCCAGTTGAACTCAGTGTAACCTGTATAAACATTGTGATTGGATCAAACGTAAAGTAAATGGAATTCATATCGAACAATCATAACGTATTATATGTGATCCAACTTATACAAAGAAAACGTAACGGGTATGAAGAAAAATATGCACATGTAATCGAAAGGGATTAATTAGAGCTTTCGAAAAAAAGGGAGAAAAATAAACCATAATTTGACTCCACTTGGTTCGAAACAAACTTTACGAAATGTACATAAAATAAGCACGAAAGCATATTATATTTAACCTGAATCGTTTCCCAAAAAAGTTTACGTCGAAACGTAGAACAACTTGAATTTATACGAAAACGTACATAGAAATATGCACGTAAAAATGGTTTCTTTAAACGAAAACGTATTATATTTGATCTGACTCGTCTATAAATTTTTTTTTACGTTGGAATGTAGAAGAAATCATATCTACACATACCCGTACATAAAATAAGCACGGAAAAAATAGTTTTTAAGTGAAGGAAGTATAGGGGTAAACCGATACAAAAAAATAGTAAAAAATTTAATAGGTTAAAAACGTTCGTAAAACCGTGCCAAGTAGCACCAATGCCACAACCACATCGACTCTCAACATCGTAAAAATAAAATAGATAAAATGATAAAAATTACACTGAATGAAAAGCAGACTAAAATCGTTGAACCACACACACCCGTTACAGTGTCTTAATACGAAGAAATTACCCAGAAACGTAAAACGTAGAAAATAATAACTTAGTCGATCTACGACCCGTCCGTTGTGGCGAACTTTTCAAAATGGGAAAATGGGCGCGTTGCGACTAGTCAGTCAAATATGAAAAAATAGAGCAAAAACGTTGAACCTCACATGCACGCTACGACATATTAACTCACAAAATTTAGAACGACGCGAAAGATAAAAAGTATGGGGTACGAAAATTGTAGATAATAAAGTGTTGTGTTAAATTAGAAAAGATGGAAACAGTTGAGGTAAAAGTAAAAAAAAATGAAAAGGGGTAAAAATGTAAAATATGAATTGTTTGAGTTAGAAGTGAAAAAGTCAAGTTTTTTTTAAACCACTCCCTAAGCCAAAGGTACAAGTAATGATGCATGTAGAAGTTGCTTATTAATATATAGAATAATATGAAAAAACAAAATAGAAGCTTGAAAACATGGAAAAAAATAGAAATATCTAAATTTGACATGTGGCTGAAAAGGGCCAGTAAAAAAACAAATAAACATGGTTGGGACCATTTTATTTTATATATATTATTAGTCAAGCTTGATGAATAGTGCTTGGGTGACATAGGACTAATTCTTAATTTTTTTCTATACTACCATTTGGTTTAATAATATAAACATTATATATTGAACTTAATGAAAAGAATATTGGTTGGTGAAATGGTTATGGCCTTTTGCAACTACATATCTTGCTTTCACTACACAAGTTCAATTCTTGGAAGTGACTTTCTTTATCCTAAATTTATCATTCTGTTAAAAACTTTTACTAAATTTATTATTTTATTAAAAAAAATTTAAAACATATACACATTCCTTTAAAAAATTTTATTTATATTACATCTTTCTCAATAAACCATGGGTTATAAATGTCATATATTTAATTGTTACGACGTGCCTATTTTTTCTATCTTTGTTTCGATAAAAGATTTTTTTCGAAAGCGAGCGAGTGATATACAATATTTTTTTACCCTAACGAATCAAAGCGATATTGTCCGAACAACATCGGTACCTATATTGATTCTTATGGTTTTCTCGACATCTATACTGTTGTCGAGACCGATCCAATTCCGACCGAATAACATTGAAACCGGTAGTATTATTCGTTTTTACCGTTTTCGCAAGATGTAAAAGACGTGCCGGTATCATTTTGATCATATTATATTTTTTTGGTTTTATCTTTTGGTTATCGAGTGCCGATACTGAATCGATCACGTAATAAGTCGAACTAACTCCAACCAAATACCCGCCGCAGTGCGCGGGACATTTGACTAGTGTGCATTATATTCCAAAGCATGTAACATATATATATATATAGGGGAAGGTTAAAATGAGAACCACCCCCAGTTGTAAGAACCATGAGAACCACTCTCAGCCTATCACATTGTGCCAACACAAAGGGTATTTTGGTCTTTTTACCTCAAATGTCTTATCTCTCTCTCTCCTCAATTAAAGTCCCTGACTTTCATTTAACCTCTCACATGTCATCTCTCACCTCTCCTCTCTCATTAAAGTTGCAGACTTCTCTCATCTTCAAACAACCCTACAATCTCAACCCATCCTCCATCCTCCTGCTCCGATCCTCCTGCTCCGATCTCAACCCACCCCTCCATCCGGGTCACCTTCAGTGATGACCGGCTGTCTTCCACCACCGCCGTCTCTATCGTCTCCGCCGTGTGCGGCGGCGGCTTCGTCTTCCACCATCGCCGGGTCACCTTCATTGATGACCGGCCGAACTTCTTGTGTTGGCTACTGGTTGAACTGAAAAAATGGGTTTTAACGGTATGTTTTTTTGGATCTTGTGTCTCTGTTTTTTTGGGTTTTGATCTTGTGTCTCTGAATTGTAAATTAGGCCCCCTTGGTTGTCGGCTACCCCCAAACACCACACCCTTTTGTTTCTAAACCCGGTGGTGTCGTCGATGCCGGTGATGCCGTCGATGTCGGTGGTGCCGGCGATGTCGGGGTGGTGCCGGTGGTGCGATCGATGTCGGTGGTACCGGTGGTTGGGTGGTGGCTAGAGGTGGTGCCGGTTTTGGGGGGTGAAGGAAGAGGGTGTTTTTTATGGGTGGTGGCTACTGGGTTTGTGAAAAACAGTGATGTTCATGTTCCTTTTGCTGGGTTTGGTTGAATGATGTTCATGTTCATGTTTTGTTTGAATGATGTTCATGTTACTTCTGGGTTTGATTTCTGTTTGAATCTGGGTTTGAATGATGAACATGTTGAATCTGGGTTTGAATGAAGTTTTTGGGGACCTTTTTGATTCTGTTGCCTTATTGAATATGGGTTTGATGTTTGAATATGGCTTTGATGTTGAATCTGGGTTTCATGTTGAATCTGGGTTTGAAATATGTTTGAATGTTGTTCTTGTTTCGTTTTGAATGTTCAAATTGTTTGAATATGGTGCCTTATTTGAATCGGCTGTGATGATGAAAAAAAAAAACTGACGATGGCGGGGCAAGGATGGCGGAGGGTAGGGTTTTTTGAACCCGCAACCCCACTGTAACACCCGTTCTTGCAAACCATGCTTTAACGTATATTTTGAAAGATAATCATGTAATTAATCACTATCATATAGATCGGTAATACGGGTTTATTAAAACTTTTGCAATTTATAATTTATTCTACATAACGTGATCGAAGTTCGTTGTTTAAAATTTACAACGTGGCAAAGTGCGGAAGCGTGTATATTTATCGTGTTCGGTTCTTCGCTGAGCTTGATCGTCTTCCGGCATCCCAGAAAGTACCTACATTTCATAAACATGAAATGCTTTAGTCATACGGTATTTAAAACGCATTTAAACGAGTCCAAGAAACAATTGATCACCAAAACAAGATTATCAATCTGGCCTCCACCGTAAATTACGGTGGAACCGTAATTTACGGTGGCTTCTGGGTGAATACCCTTCTGCCGTAAATCAGAAGAAACCCACCGTAAACCATTCAGGTCCACCGTAAATTACGGTGGCACCGTAATTTACGGTGGTACCTGCATTCCACTTTTTCATTTTGCCGTAATTTGATACGAAATCTTTCGTATCTTGCAAACCGCTTATCCGTTTGGCCTACCGTTTCTTCCTACATGTTTGTAATTTGATTCTCCATCATATGGAGTTAAAATCCGACGTCCAACTTAACAAAATTTAAGACTTTTAAGTCTTCGGCTTATTTCCCTTTTTACCAATTTTTGACCCATTCGCGGTTTTATCAAACAAACGTATTTGTTTGATTCCTATATCACATACAACTCTTTAATTTAATATTACTTACCATTTTAGGTTCTATTCATAGGTTTATTACACAATTTAAACCCGTTTTCACTCGTATGCTTATTTTGACCCGTTAAGGGTTCTTAAGCATTTTCGAGCCTAAAATCGCTTTCAATTGCTTCTATAATTAATCTAAGTATTCATTAAATCATAAAACTCATTTCCGAACAACTTTTAAAGGTTGTTTGGTCAATTTAGCCACCAAGGGCGTTTTGGTCCATTTTAGTCCTTTATTAACAATGAAGGACTTTTGAAAGTATATTTGACCCATAATCCCTCTTTTAACCTATAATTATGTTTGGAAAGTCATTAAGCTTTCCAAACGCCATGTTCATTTCATAAAACATTTGGTTTACCTAACAAGTAACCAAATGTCCGTTTTGACCTCTTTTAACACTCTTGAACCATATGTTCTAAATGAGTGTTACCTTATTTCACATACCTGGCGCAGATCAATATATTGACCCGTTTTTAATACCTTGCTTTTATAACCGCTCATTCATAGCGTTGCTAACACCAATTTGACATTTACACCTGAAATAATATAGCTCGACAATAATCATTAGTCGCTATTGTCAAAGGGTGATATCTTCACCTTTTGACCCATTTGGTCTAAGTGACCGATTATGTTGGCGAGATGATATTTATTACCATCTCATCTATACGACTCCCTTCGGTTTACACCGTGTGGCCATTTCACTTATTAATTGATTTTCTTAACGCTTTTTAGCCTGTTATGGCTTACGCCTTACAGTATCTTTCAAAACCAATAGTTATGGTCAACGCATGACCAATTTACCTTTTTACCCTTATTGTTTGTTTTGGTTTACCCTATAAGGCAACCATTCAAAGGCTCATTTTCCATTTGTCATAAAATAATCGAATTACCGATTTAATTCCTTTTTTTAACCATCAACATGGTTTCTTGTCGTGCTAGACTACCTTGTTCCGTACGTTTACACGTCGGAACATCATATCTCAATTATGTATTTGTCTTTTTCATAACTAATACGGTAAGGGAGTATTCTAACATATAAGACTAGTGTAAGCTATACTTACCTTGCATCCGAATTATGCTTTTCCGCCATTCTTGCTTCGTTTGACCCGCTTCCTTTCCAAGCCTCCACCTAGCTTGTCAAGCGTCAAACTATCATCATAATTCGTAAGACGGTTATATTAGTCATCATTAATTATGACTATTTCATCTTACATATTTTCTATCACAATTACCATTCGATCTTATTAATGGTCGGTTTGACTATTTAAAAGTCAATTCACCAATTAACACTTATGATTGCACTATCAAGTTCACAAGACTCAATTAGGCACATTATCAACACTTAGTTCTCATTTAGGCATTTTAACAAACACCTAATGTGCATGATTTTACATATTTACTAACTAGTTCATAACTAGTTATCTTTACCAAGATTTACATAAAAATCAAACCTCTATGTCTAGTGTTCATGGACTATATCAAGAACTTATTTCAAAACAATCAATATTCATCAAATTAACACTCTAATTCAAGTGTTCTTCATATTGTCAATAAACCCATTTAACACACATGTAGGTAATCACCAAATCATTCAAGTCATAGCATCATATGTATGATTTTCACTTAGGGTTTCGTTCCTAAGCAAGTATTCATCACTAATCTAGCCATAGCTTCTCTAATTCATGCCTAATTCATGATTAGGATGATTATCAAATTTTTACAACTTCACGAATGTTAGAAATTCAACATACCTCACGATCCCCTTGACTTGGTGATCGTTTCTACACGTTCATGCATTGATTTGGATCTTGATTCGAGCTTCAATTTGGTGAATTTGTTGATTCTAGGGTTAGCTCCCATGGAGCTTGTCTCCTGCTCCTTTTCACGCACGCACACACCCTTGTGTGTGTGTGTTATGTTTTATTTTTAAGTTTATAATTCCATTTTCCAGTTACCCGGCTTTGGTCTCTCGTGTTTGGTTAGTTATTAATTAGGTCACAACCTAATTATTTTCAACAATATTCCCACTTATTAGCTAGGTTTAATATTCCTAGTTAACTTAGCGGGTTCGGGAATATTTATGACTAAGTTTATTTTAGGTCCCGTTAACTCGGGCCTTTTATCCATCTTATTCCTTAAAAGCTTTTATTCACTTCTTATTTAATATTAGAATTAATTATTTAAATCCTAATATTTACCGGGTAAGTTTTACCACTAACGGTATTTTACCCGTCTCTTAGTGCTAATGTGGTTTGATCACCAAACCCATTTTCGGGGTGTTACAAGTCTACCCCCCTTAAAGAGGTTTCGTCCTCGAAACCTTGCTTACATAGTTCATTGAGTTTCTAACTCAATGCGTTGACTTGAGTAATCTCTTAAGCATTACTCATACTTTAACCAATTGTTAGCATTACCAGAAAAATTATGGTAATGTATTTTTGGTTACAAAACCTCTACTTATCTCGTATGACATAATGTAACTTGAAATAACACAATCTCGTTATTTCCACTAGTTTAATTAACTTAGCGATATTCATCACTTTCGTATACTATCGAATTCTTTATGAATCCGTAACTTTGACCCGTTTAAAGGTCTCTAGTGAAATCTTTCACCTCTAGCAACAATTTCCTTTATTTTCAAATTTATTCTTTTACAGCCTTTGTTTTATGCGGGGATTCTCAATTTATCCGTTGCTTTGTCTAATTAACCCCCGTAAGTTTTATCATTTTGCTCTATAGGCTATTTTATTAGACTTTCACCTCTTTAAGGCTAGGTCCTTGTAGTCTATTTCTTTCTAGTCGTGACCCGTAGGTCATATTAGTCTCGTAGACTTTTCCATTGTTTATAATCTCAAGGGTTATATTGATCCCGTAGATCATTCTTTACGCATGTCTATATTGAAATATATATATGGTGTCAAAGCACTCTTTTTATGTTTGAAAATCATTTGTTTTCACCCTTGAACTTCATTTGACCTTGACCGTAGTCTAAGGCTTCATTTGTTTACTTCCGGGCTAATCCTCCGACTTTATGACTTCTGACGTTATTTACGCGTCAGTTTGTCTCAAGCTTACCGTTATCTGGCTTGCGCTTACTTATGCCATTAAGCATTTATACTTTATTCAACCCGTTCAACCTCAAAATGGTTGAATATAATTATCAAAATTTCTGTTTACGAAATTTTATGGTCTTTTAGTCATAACTCATAATCCGAGTCTTTTGACTTTAAATTCACGTTCTCGTCTCTCGGTTTACGCATGTGTTTAAATTCTTACCCATCAACCGGGTGTTTTACCGAAGTCGTTATTATTGCAACCCTTCCGGTATGCATTAAGACCTCGCTTCATTTTTATATTCCGACTTTGCCTTTAAGTTGGACGTTTTACAAAAACGACCCGTTAAGGGACTCATTTGCAATTTCCGGTTTCGAGTGTAAGTACACTCCCTCCCAATACTTGTCTAATCATGCTTGCGTTTTCTGGGTTCGAGTGTAAGTACACTCCCTCCCAATACTTGTTTAATCACGCTTGCGTTTTCTGGGTTCGAGTGTAAGTACACTCCCTCCCAATACTTGTTTAATCACGCTTGCGTTTTCTGGGTTCGAGTGTAAGTACACTCCCTCCCAATACTTGTTTAATCATGCTTGCGTTTTCTGGGTTCGAGTGTAAGTACACTCCCTCCCAATACTTGTTTAATCACGCTTGCGTTTTCTGGGTTCGAGTGTAAGTACACTCCCTCCCAATACTTGTCTAAATCATTTTACATGCTTGTTTGTCCCTTCACTCGGGCTCATTATCCTAATGTAACACGCTCCCGTCACTCGGTTGTGCGTTTACATTTTTTTTTTCAAATATCTTGCTTATCTGCTTCATTTGGGTACTTTTTAATTAGTCCCATTCACCCCGCCATTACTACATCGGACATAACTGCGCTCATTATAAGAAGCTCATGCTATCATGTGTTCACTACTTACTTGGCCAGAGTAAGCGATCAACACGTGGTACGCATGACCTTATTATAATTACCACCTCATGTCCCATGTAAGTAACTCCTCAAATTGTCTCCATGTTTATGGTTTCATTTGGTAAAACTCTATTTAATTGTTAGTTAACAATTATTAGTTTTAATCGTTTATCCTTGAACATGTACAATGTCCCTTTTTATGAACATTTATTCGCATTCATTGATGTGATCATAAATTTTCTCAATAGGATTTGTATTGAGAATACTTGCTTGGATGATCACTCTCGTCCAAGTTTCTATATAAACAAGTCTTGTTATTCATTTGTTATTCATCATTGTGAATAACACATTTCCTATTAAATTTCTCTTGGAAATCAGGTTTTCCAAGTTCTGTCATATGTGTATGCAACCGTTATTACTTACGTGTTTGTTGCATATAACGACTCGTGCGATTAAATTTAAAAGCGTGCACCTGGTGATGCTTGCCCTAACGGGCTTCTCTTGTCATTAGTCTTGTTCGCGACCGTTACGCGATTTTGGTCCTTAATGAGTATGCTCTTCCTGTCGTACCTCGGACCGTTTCATCATCATATCCATAATTCGTTTGACTCTCGTCATCTTCAAACGCGAGTGTCCTTCATTAAAAAAACATTCACAAAAGTTAGTAAAGTCAACTTCAATATTCGCCCGTATTATAATACAAGGCATTTTCTACTATACACGTCAACGCGCGTATTTTCGTCAACTACATCAATCGTTTAATTGGGGTAGCGTGTGTTACACGATAGCCCTATGTGTTATTTACAACAATTAGCATACTAAACTATTAGCATACGTGTACTTACCGGATTTGCGATCAAGCCCCGAACCGAACACTATTCTTTGTCAAGAGCATAAGGTTTAAGTCCAAGCATGGTTCCTCCCCACCATACTCGAATCTCTTAAACCAAGGCTCTGATACCAACTTGTAACACCCGTTCTTGCAAACCATGCTTTAACGTATATTTTGAAAGATAATCATGTAATTAATCACTATCATATAGATCGGTAATACGGGTTTATTAAAACTTTTGCAATTTATAATTTATTCTACATAACGTGATCGAAGTTCGTTGTTTAAAATTTACAACGTGGCAAAGTGCGGAAGCGTGTATATTTATCGTGTTCGGTTCTTCGCTGAGCTTGATCGTCTTCCGGCATCCCAGAAAGTACCTACATTTCATAAACATGAAATGCTTTAGTCATACGGTATTTAAAACGCATTTAAACGAGTCCAAGAAACAATTGATCACCAAAACAAGATTATCAATCTGGCCTCCACCGTAAATTACGGTGGAACCGTAATTTACGGTGGCTTCTGGGTGAATACCCTTCTGCCGTAAATCAGAAGAAACCCACCGTAAACCATTCAGGTCCACCGTAAATTACGGTGGCACCGTAATTTACGGTGGTACCTGCATTCCACTTTTTCATTTTGCCGTAATTTGATACGAAATCTTTCGTATCTTGCAAACCGCTTATCCGTTTGGCCTACCGTTTCTTCCTACATGTTTGTAATTTGATTCTCCATCATATGGAGTTAAAATCCGACGTCCAACTTAACAAAATTTAAGACTTTTAAGTCTTCGGCTTATTTCCCTTTTTACCAATTTTTGACCCATTCGCGGTTTTATCAAACAAACGTATTTGTTTGATTCCTATATCACATACAACTCTTTAATTTAATATTACTTACCATTTTAGGTTCTATTCATAGGTTTATTACACAATTTAAACCCGTTTTCACTCGTATGCTTATTTTGACCCGTTAAGGGTTCTTAAGCATTTTCGAGCCTAAAATCGCTTTCAATTGCTTCTATAATTAATCTAAGTATTCATTAAATCATAAAACTCATTTCCGAACAACTTTTAAAGGTTGTTTGGTCAATTTAGCCACCAAGGGCGTTTTGGTCCATTTTAGTCCTTTATTAACAATGAAGGACTTTTGAAAGTATATTTGACCCATAATCCCTCTTTTAACCTATAATTATGTTTGGAAAGTCATTAAGCTTTCCAAACGCCATGTTCATTTCATAAAACATTTGGTTTACCTAACAAGTAACCAAATGTCCGTTTTGACCTCTTTTAACACTCTTGAACCATATGTTCTAAATGAGTGTTACCTTATTTCACATACCTGGCGCAGATCAATATATTGACCCGTTTTTAATACCTTGCTTTTATAACCGCTCATTCATAGCGTTGCTAACACCAATTTGACATTTACACCTGAAATAATATAGCTCGACAATAATCATTAGTCGCTATTGTCAAAGGGTGATATCTTCACCTTTTGACCCATTTGGTCTAAGTGACCGATTATGTTGGCGAGATGATATTTATTACCATCTCATCTATACGACTCCCTTCGGTTTACACCGTGTGGCCATTTCACTTATTAATTGATTTTCTTAACGCTTTTTAGCCTGTTATGGCTTACGCCTTACAGTATCTTTCAAAACCAATAGTTATGGTCAACGCATGACCAATTTACCTTTTTACCCTTATTGTTTGTTTTGGTTTACCCTATAAGGCAACCATTCAAAGGCTCATTTTCCATTTGTCATAAAATAATCGAATTACCGATTTAATTCCTTTTTTTAACCATCAACATGGTTTCTTGTCGTGCTAGACTACCTTGTTCCGTACGTTTACACGTCGGAACATCATATCTCAATTATGTATTTGTCTTTTTCATAACTAATACGGTAAGGGAGTATTCTAACATATAAGACTAGTGTAAGCTATACTTACCTTGCATCCGAATTATGCTTTTCCGCCATTCTTGCTTCGTTTGACCCGCTTCCTTTCCAAGCCTCCACCTAGCTTGTCAAGCGTCAAACTATCATCATAATTCGTAAGACGGTTATATTAGTCATCATTAATTATGACTATTTCATCTTACATATTTTCTATCACAATTACCATTCGATCTTATTAATGGTCGGTTTGACTATTTAAAAGTCAATTCACCAATTAACACTTATGATTGCACTATCAAGTTCACAAGACTCAATTAGGCACATTATCAACACTTAGTTCTCATTTAGGCATTTTAACAAACACCTAATGTGCATGATTTTACATATTTACTAACTAGTTCATAACTAGTTATCTTTACCAAGATTTACATAAAAATCAAACCTCTATGTCTAGTGTTCATGGACTATATCAAGAACTTATTTCAAAACAATCAATATTCATCAAATTAACACTCTAATTCAAGTGTTCTTCATATTGTCAATAAACCCATTTAACACACATGTAGGTAATCACCAAATCATTCAAGTCATAGCATCATATGTATGATTTTCACTTAGGGTTTCGTTCCTAAGCAAGTATTCATCACTAATCTAGCCATAGCTTCTCTAATTCATGCCTAATTCATGATTAGGATGATTATCAAATTTTTACAACTTCACGAATGTTAGAAATTCAACATACCTCACGATCCCCTTGACTTGGTGATCGTTTCTACACGTTCATGCATTGATTTGGATCTTGATTCGAGCTTCAATTTGGTGAATTTGTTGATTCTAGGGTTAGCTCCCATGGAGCTTGTCTCCTGCTCCTTTTCACGCACGCACACACCCTTGTGTGTGTGTGTTATGTTTTATTTTTAAGTTTATAATTCCATTTTCCAGTTACCCGGCTTTGGTCTCTCGTGTTTGGTTAGTTATTAATTAGGTCACAACCTAATTATTTTCAACAATATTCCCACTTATTAGCTAGGTTTAATATTCCTAGTTAACTTAGCGGGTTCGGGAATATTTATGACTAAGTTTATTTTAGGTCCCGTTAACTCGGGCCTTTTATCCATCTTATTCCTTAAAAGCTTTTATTCACTTCTTATTTAATATTAGAATTAATTATTTAAATCCTAATATTTACCGGGTAAGTTTTACCACTAACGGTATTTTACCCGTCTCTTAGTGCTAATGTGGTTTGATCACCAAACCCATTTTCGGGGTGTTACACCCACTTTGCAGCCTCTGATTATCGGAAAATCTGAGCCGAAACTTCGTTTTTTTTTCTTCCAGAATCCACGCGTTCTTTTTGATTTTTGTTTGTTGGGTTTTTTATATTTTTTTTGAGGCGTCGGTGATGATAGCAAACTATCTGAGACACCTACCGAGTAACGATTTTCTGGGTGCGTTTGTTTTTGTGTAAAAAAATTTTGTAAAAGAAAAAAAACTTAAACCGTAAACTTTTTAAAGTTTACCGTAAACTTTTTTACGTAAAACGTAAAAAGTTTTATGTAAAACGTAAAAAGATTTACGTCAAACGTAAAACGTAAAACTTTTTAACGTAAACCGTAAAACTTTTTAACGTAAAATAAATAAAAAAAAATTAAACCGTAAACTATTTTAACGTAAACCGTAAACTTTTTTAACATAAAACGTAAAAACGTGAAGCGTAAAAAGTTTTACGTAAAACGTAAAACGTTTTATGTAAAACGTAAACAGTTTTAACGTAAAAAGTTTTAACGCAAAACGTAAAAAGTAAAAAGTTCTACGTAAAACGTAAAAAGTAAAAAGTTCTACGTAAAACGTAAAAAGTAAAAAATAAAAACTTATACCGCAAAACGTAAAAAGTTTTACGTAAAACGTAAAAAACCGGCACGAAAAAAAAGTAAAAAACGTTAACGAAAAAAATCGGCGCGTAAAACGTAAAAAAACGTTAACGTAAAAAACCGGCGCGTAAATCGTAAATAACGTTAACGTAAAAAACCGGCGCGTAAAACGTAAAAAAACGTTAACGTAAAAAACTGGCTCGTAAAACGTAAAAAACCGACGCGTAAAACGTATAAAACCGACGCGTAAAACGTAAAAAATCGGGGCGTAAAACGTAAAAAACGACGCGTTGAAAAAACGAGGCGTGAGAAAGCCGGGCGTAAAAACGGCGCGTCAAAAAACGAGGCGTGAAAAGGCCGGGCGTAAAAACGTTAAACGTTAAACGTAAAAATATGTAAATAAATCTGAATTTGAAAATGATTAATAAAAAAACTAAGTTTAAAAAATAAAAATCTAATATAATAAAAATCTGAATTAGAAAATGTTTAATAAAAAAAAACCAGTTTATAAATAAAAAACAATTAAATAAAAAATGTAATTAATGAATAAGACAAAAAAGGTAATTAAAAACTAATATATATAAAAAGACAAAACAAAGTAATTTTACTAAAATACCCTTTAACAATAAAATATTAAAGACATAATAAGACAAAAAATACTTAATATTATTTTTTAAGTACTTTTAATCTCATCCATCCATCTCCTTGATCTAAAGGCCAGAAAGTGGTTCTCATAGTTCTTACAACTGGAGGTGGTTCTCATTTTAGCCATCCCCTATATATATATATATATAGGGAGAAGATCATGCGAGAACCACCTCTTATTGCGAGAACCGCGAGAACCAATGTGAACACACCAAAAATGCCTAAAAATAGCTAAAAATCACACAAAATTTTTTTTTTGATTTTTTTAATATTTTTTAGGTTAAAATCGCTACTTTTCGAACCCAAAAAAAAAAAAAAAATTTTTTTTTAAATTTTTTTTTTTTTTTTAAATTTTTTTTTTTGCTTCGAAAAGTAGCGATTTTAACCTAAAAAATATTAAAAAAATCAAAAAAATTTTTTTGGATTTTTTTAGGTTTTTTGGGGGTTTAGTTTTTAGCATTTTAGCTTGTGGGGGGGGGGGGGGGGGTTAGGTTTTTGGGGGGTGGGGGAGGGGGGTTTAGGCTTTTTTTTGGGGGGGGGGGGGGTGGGGTTAGGTTTTTTTTAGCTTGGGGGGGGGGGGGGTTTAGGTTTTTTTTGGGGGGGGGGGGGTTAGGTTTTTTTTTTTGGGGGGGGGGGGGGGTGGGGGTTTAGGTTTTTGGGTGGGGGGGGGGGGGTGGGGGTTAGGTTTTTTTAGGTTTTTTTAGCTATTTTAGGTTGTGTTCACATTGGTTCTTATGGTTCTCACAATAAGGGTGGTTCTCGCATGAGCCCCTCCCTATATATATATATATATATATATATATATATATATGGAAAGAAGGTGAGGAATAGAGTAGAAGTTAAACTTGTAATTTGTAACCATTTGTAAACAATACACATGGGCCCAAATACATATGAATGGAGCTTTAACTCTTTAGAAATTTCCTATTTTGTCTCTAGAAATTTGATTCGGGTCGGATTGGTACGTTGATACAACCATGACATGCATTTAACGAAAGCAATATAGTTCTTACATTTTGTAATAGTTGGGTGTAAGTTACAATTGCCTCCGGTGATATTTCATATCTAAAAAGACTTCATAACTGAAAGGGTATGGTCCTAAAAATTGCGCAAGCGATGCCCTTACGGGACCATATCCGTACTTAGTCAAAGCAACACTCAGCTTGTTCCAAGGTTTGTGCGGGTGCCACCTGCATATGCGCAACCATGACAAGCTCACATAAGTACAACCATTACAACTAGCAGTAGCAAATCAGCTTGTGCCAGGCTCTGCCCAGACAATCCCCATGATGAACAATCGTGCAGGGGACAAATAGTACAAATGGACAGTGACGTGTAGCCAATCAACGCGCGCCATTCACCCTGGACAATTCTTTAAACTCGGAACACTTTTAAACAGGTTAAACTCGGAATCAAATAACCTACTTAAATCCGAAACTGGTATAAAGAACAAAAATTCGGACAGGTTTCAACACTTAAACTTGGACAGGTTTAATTACTATAAACTCGGACAGGTTTAATTACTATAAACTCGGACTAGTTATAATAACTTAAACTCGGACGGGTTATAAAGTGTATAAACCCGATTGGTTAGAAGCTATAACCCCGGATAAACTTAAACCAGGTAATCCGGAAACCCAAAAATTCAGAAAGGATAACAAATCCGGAACTAATATGGACTTAGTAATCTGAACCAGTTAACCCGGATATGAAAGGTAACCTGCTTCCGGATATCTCCCAAGTGTGACTTCACACAAGATGTAACACCTCGCTTTTTGTAGCTTTCCTTATTTAGAAAGTTTGTATTGTATCTATTTATGTAAACCTTTATTCTCTTGTAATCGGATTTCGTTTCCAATCATTGTAATCTGAGGCTTTGATCGCAATAAAACTTGATCATTTTATGTGAATTATACTTTGATTATACATACTTGTTTTACATTCACCTTATATATATGTTTGATACACATTCGTCTCTCACACAAATTCGCACTTGATTTACAAGCAATCAATGGTAAATACGTGTTTTGATGTTATTTATACATGCAAATACTTGATCATACATTCACAATACTCAATCTATGCTTTCATACATGTTCTATACTTGATTATATACTAAATATACAAGTTTTGGCTTAAAATAACATAAACATAACACTTTAGGGGCTGAAATGAAAATAAAACAAAAGTTCCCCGGAAAGAACGCGCCGCGGCACACGGCACTCCCCACCTCATCCTCCGCGACCCGCGAAGGAGTCCGATCCGCAACCAACCCATCTTTGCACGCGGATTGGCCATGTTTCCAACTACTTTTCTCACCTAATTTAACACTAAAACTAACTCATCCACTATATAAACAACTTTCCTAACCCTCATTTTCACTTTCCAAACACATCTAAACTATCAAAACACTCTCAAAATTTCTGGAATTTCAAAAAAATTCAAGACAATGAGATCAATGTAAAAGGTTTTCAACTAGCCAAAGAGTTCATACAACTTATTGAAGCAATCCCAAAGAACAAAGGTGAAGGGTTAGGATATGTCAAAACAAATATCAAGAATCCCACTACCTTTGTAAAAGCATCAAAAAACTGTTCTGATAAGATAATATCATATTCTGATGCTGACTCTTATAAATCAAGCAGTTCTTTATAAACGATTTCTGTCACCCAGAGTTTGCTTGAAAAGGGACGAAACTCTAAAAATAACTGAAAAAACAAAAACACATCCCAAATTTCAAAACGGCAAAAATATTCCATCAAAAACACATTTGTCTAAGCAATTAGACAAAACAAGTTGTATGTGTGTTGTTTCAAGAAACGGTGAAAAAGAAGTTGACATAAATCAGTTTCCATATATTAAAGTTTCTTTTGTTGAGTTGGATATCACATCTGTAATAGAGGTTTCTAATAATTTAAACAATTTAAAGGGTCACTTGAGTGGGTTGAGGAATAACTTTTCACATCCCGATATTTCCACGTATTACCGGTGGGCCCGGTGAGGAGTATCGTGACGTAGTTGATATCATCATAGACAATTAATCATAGTTTAAATGCACAACGGAAGTCTAAAAGTAATTATACAACCGAGTTGAAAGTACAATAAAATATTATACAACGGATTGTAAGTGGATCCACAGGCGGATCTAAAACAGAAAGAAATATTGTTCAACAGATTTTAAGTATCAAAAGCTTGCAAGACTCTTTATTTGATACTAGGAGTAGCCAGCCCATTACGCGTAGTACCTGCACTTAATCTTTTTGAAAAATACGTCAGTTTACACTGGTAAATACAATTAACTGACTCTTTTAAAAAACATTTATAAAATTAGTTTGGGTGCACAAGGCATAAAATCTTTTATAACTTGGGACAATTATTTAAAAATAATCTTGTATACAGATTTATATGTTTATCGTCCATTCAGTAGCCCGGGTTAGAAGTACCGGGTTAAGATTAATGGACACAGCACTAATATAATCCCACGACGAGTTATCCTCAAATAGTGGTTATATCTTTTACATACGCAACTGTCAGGTACGCCTACACCCCGTTCTTAAGTCGTGGCCATTTCAAATGAATGAGCCAAGGATATCCAAGACACGGTCATTAATCCCCCAAAGGCATTGCATCAAACAAAACAGATTAAAACGGGTTATCTCAATGACTTAACCACTAATCGATTAAAGATTCGATACCCAACCAAGCGGTAATAATTTACCGTATCCCAAGCCCGTATAAGGGAAAATAAGTTAAAAGTATTTACCTGAGCTAAAATATAATTTTATTCTCAGCCGTATATCAATCAGCAAGCACAAGTAGCTTTTACTGGGCTCCTAATCTGGAACGAAGGTTTTTAATAACCTATTAGATTCCTAACGGGTCTTATTTAAGTCTTAACTTAGACCGGTTAGTTTTAATGAAAGGTTTACGGTTCAAAACGCAAGATTAAGCGAAGACCGGATTAGAATGTGATTTAGACCCGACAAGTATGAAGACTTGTATAAAATGGGTAAACTAAACACATTCTGGATTTTGAGGTAAAAATGATAAGGTTTGACCCGTTTCGGTTAATTTATGCAAACTAATTACATAAACCGTACCGAACGCGAATATGTATAACGGGTAACCAAATGAGTCATGTACAGGTTCCACAAGTTAATATGCTTTAAATATGTTATGATATCAGTAGGATACTTTCCATTATGCCCAAAACGAATTTAAAACCAATTTAAGCCCCGTAAGGGTATTTTGGTCATTTTAAAGTTTATAAAATATATTAAATAGCAATCTGAGGTTCTGGTCTAAAATAATCAGTAAAAATATTTATTTTAACAAGTTACATCAGTAAGATATCATATATATGTGAAATTTATCATTTATTGCCAAACTATGCACTGTAGGGGCATTTTGGTCATTTCATACATGCTATAAGGGTCAAATTTGGAAATCTGAGTTCAAAACTTTTACTTACTGTTAAAGTATGAAAATTTTCTTATAATATCAGTAGGTAATAAGTCTTAGGTGTTAAATATAGTTTTAAACCATACTATATGCTTAATAAGCGTAAAAGTCGGTATTTGACGATTTTCGGGTTATTTAAGGAAATCTGAGATTTTGATCAGTCTCAACGGTTTAAAATATTTTATTTAATATATGAAATCAGTAGGAAAAGTTTTGGTATCAAAATATTTTGTCAAACTCATTTTATCAAAGAAAAGGGCAATTTCGTCAATACTGAATTTACACTAGAACTCTATAATATAATTAGTATAAAATTTGACAAAAATTTCCAAAAATCCCTAATTATTATATTACATCAGTGGGTAGAAAGTTTGGTGCCAAAATTTGGGTTTAAATATGATTTATGCAAAAATGTCATTTAATTAACAAAAAGCTTTTGTTTTACGATATCGTGCATAACTCTTAATTTAGACCAGAAACGGATGTCAAATTTTTAGGACATACTAATATATCAGTAATAAAGGTTTTTGTCCTCTCACATTTCCAAAAATCTCGTTTTAATGATAAAAGGGTATAATGGTCAACTTTTAAGCATTTAACGGAAACATGCAAATGAACTAGGATTTCTATGGAACCATGTTGTATAACCTCAAGGGGTTATACTAATATATAATATGGTCCTAAAGGAACCATAATACATATCTAAACTAAACTAAATCGGGTAAGAACTGAAAGTCAAAGCAAAAGTCTACTTTTGTGACTTTCGCTTGCGAACCGAGCCTAAACTCAGAATTGTCGGGTTGAACATGCCTAAACATGTTCTTATATTTTTTACCAAGTTATTTAAGTGTTAAAACATGTTCCATAACCTCTGCATTATCAGTTATGAATTATTTTGTAAAAACTGACTCGTTTGACTTTTTGTTCATAACTTTGACCCGACGATTGACTGAGATAATGTGATAATTAGAAGGTGCCCTTTTAAGGGTTTAACACCTACATAATTACCAATACATAGCCACTTTCAATTCGAATAATGGCTGGACCGTTAGTGATTAATCACAAAGTCAAAGCGTAATTACGCTAACTTTGACTTTCGGTCATTATACTAATGAAAGCTTAATTACAGAGGCTAAGTACACTTACAAGAGTCCTTAGCACGAAGTTTGAACTAGAGAAAGCTTCTTAGAAGTCCAGGAGGCTCCAGAGAAGTGAGTTTGAGAGTAAAATTCATATGTGTGCAAGAACAAGTGAAAACTCAAGCTCTTATATAGGAATGTGGATGTTCTAGGATCATTGCATTTGCCCCTATGTTGTTACCAGATGTTCACAAGTGTCCCGAGGGCAGTAAAAACCATTTACAAGCCCCTGGTATCGCTCAGAACTCATGCAATGGCGATGTAAGAGCTGCAACATGCAACTGCCAGTTTTTTGGTCGCTGGCACCTGCTGCGCGGCCCGCGTAGACTCCCGTTAATGTCTACGCGCCCCGCGAGGCTCCTCCCAAACCGGAAACAAACTTTCATAAATTGCATTTTCAGCCCCTGGTCCTTCCTAGCTTGTTTTATCTTTCGTTTATTGCACTTTTATCCCCCAAGTTTAACTTTTAAGGGTCTTGAGTCATCAAACAAACATTTTTAAGCTTTCGGTTAGTTACGAGGTCACCCGAACGGTCTTAAATTGCAAACGTTGACGCATTTGATCCTTATTTCTTGGAATTACCACTTTATTCATTTATGTGCGTTGAAACTTCATGGAATAAAATATTCGACATTTATGAGAATATAATAAAATATTACAATGCTTTGGGTTCGTTAAAAGGTCACTCAGAGGTAACATTTAACATGTTAACACGTTTAACCCTTATGCTTTGTTAAATTCTCAATTTAAGCACGAACGACTTTCTATGTCCCATAATTTATTCATTCATGAATACGAACATCTTATGAGGTCATTCAGAGGCACGAGTTTGGCATGATGCACATTTGATTCCTCTATACACATACTTTCTTTGATTGTCCACTTTAGTCCCTCGAAAACAATTCGTTACATGATTAAAGTTCATGACACGTGTCTTTATTATATTGGACATGATTTTGCGAGGTGTTACATCCTCACCCCCTTAAAAGAAATCTCGACCTCGAGATTTACTGAAACAAATGAGGGTATTTCTGTTTCATTATGGATTCAACCTCCAACGTGTATTCTGGGCCTCTACGGGCATCCCATTTTACCTTCACGATCGGCACATGCTTTCTTCGAAGCTTCTTAACCCGTCGATCCTCGATCGACAAAGGTTTTTCAACGAATTTAAAACTTTCATCAATCTGCACGTCCTTATGCGACATTGCTAGCGACTCATCGGCTAGACATTTCTTTAAGTTGCAGATGTGGAATACATTATGAATTCCACTAAGCTCCTCTGGCAGATTTAGCTTGTAGGCCACAGTTCTGACACATTTGATGATCTCGAATGGTCCTATGTACCTTGGGCTAAGCTTGCCCTTCTTGCCAAAACGCATCACTCCTTTCCAAGGTGATACCTTGAGTAGCACTTTATCACCTACCTCGAATTTCAGAGGTTTACGCCTTTTATCCGTGTAGCTTTTCTGCCTATCCCTGGCAGCTTTGAGATGATCACGGATTTGAACAATCTTATCTGTCGTTTCGAGGACTATATCAGGTCCTGACAGTTGGGTTTCTCCAACTTCCGCCCAACAAACTGGCGTTCTACACTTTCTTCCATACAAAGCCTCAAAAGGTGCTGCTTGAATGCTTGAATGATAACTATTATTATATGAAAATTCAATTAAAGGGAGATGGTCATCCCAACTTCCACCTAAATCAATGACACAAGCCCTTAGCATATCCTCGAGTGTTTGAATTGTACGCTCGCTTTGGCCATCTGTCTGAGGATGATAAGCAGTGCTGAAATTTAGACGAGTGCCTAGGGATTGCTGAAAGATTTTCCCAAAAATGAGACGTGTATCTTGTATCCCTATCAGAGATAATAGATACTGGCACACCGTGAAGAGATACTATCTCATCCATGTACAATTGAGCTAGCTTATCGGAGCTGTGCGTTTCTTTAATAGGCAAGAAGTGGGCTGACTTGGTCAGCCTATTGACTATAACCCAAACCGTATCATTTCCGTTCTTTGTCTTTGGTAACGTAGTGATAATATCCATGGTTACCATTTCCCATTTCCAAGTGGGAAGTTCAGGCTGTTGTAGCAAACCTGACGGCTTTTGATGCTCTGCTTTAACTTGTGCGCACGTCAGACATTTAGCCACATAAGTGGATATAGATTTCTTCAAACCTATCCACCAATAATTTGCCTTTAAATCCTGGTACATCTTATCACTGCTAGGATGAACTGAATATTTCGAACTATGGGCTTCTTGAAGAATCACATCTCTAAGTCCTCCATGGATTGGAACCCAGATTCGACCATTCAACCTAAGGATCCCATCCTTGCCATATGATAATTGATCAGAAGTTACGCCTAACTTCTCATTCGGATACTTAGCTTCTAATACAGCTTCCTTTTGAGCTGCTAACAACCTATCATTCAAGCTGTTCTTTAATTCAATGCTTTTGGCATTTATTCTAATAGGTTTGATCCTTTCTTTCCTGCTCAAAGCATCAGCGACTACATTCGCTTTGCCTGGATGATATCGGATTTCACAATCATAATCGTTTAATGTTTCCATCCATCGGCGTTGTCTCATGTTAAGATCTTTCTGATTAAACAGATGCTGAAGGCTCTTACGATTGGAATAGATCACGCACTTAGTCCCATAAAGATAATGCCTCTAAAGCTTCAGTGCAAATACAACGACACCCAATTCCAAATCGTGGGTGGTGTAATTCTTCTCATGCACCTTTAATTGACGGGATGCATAGGCAATGACCTTGCCCATTTGCATAAGCACACAACCCAAACCTGTGTGCGATGCGTCGCAATAAACCACAAATTCTTCAATTCCTTCTGGCAATGTCAACACAGGAGCATTGCTTAATTTCTGCTTAAGAATATCAAAGGATTCTTGCTGCTTGGGACCCCTGTCAAACTTGACATTTTTGCAAGTTAACAAAGTTAAAGGTGCGATAATCCTTGAAAAATTTTCAATGAAACGTCTATAGTAACCTGCTAGACCCAAGAAGCTGCGAATTTCAGTAGGTGTTTTGGGCGTTTGCCAATTCATAATCACTTCAATCTTAGCAGGATCCACATGGATGCCACACTCACTTACCACATGTCCAAGAAATTGGACTTTTCGAAGCCAAAACTCACATTTAGAAAACTTGGCGTAGAGCTTCTCTTGCTGTAGAAGTTTAAGGATACACCGATGTTTTTCATGATCGGCTTGACTCTTCGAATAAATAAGAATGTCATCTATGAAGACAATGACAAACTTGTCTAAATACGGCTTGCAAACGCGATTCATGAGATCCATGAATGCTGCAGGTGCATTAGTGAACCCGAAAGGCATCACCAAGAACTCATAGTGGCCATAGCGTGTTCTGAATGCGGTCTTGTGTATGTCTTCGTCTTTGACCTTCAACTGGTGATAACCCGACCTTAAGTCGATCTTTGAAAAGTAACTTGCTCCTTGAAGCTGATCGAATAGATCATCGATCCTGGGTAACGGATATCTGTTCTTGATTGTAACCTTGTTTAACTCACGATAATCAATGCATAAGCGCATTGAGCCATCCTTTTTCTTCACAAATAGAATTGGTGCTCCCCAAGGGGACGAGCTAGGTCGAATAAAACCCTTTTCCAACAAATCCTCCAACTGTGTTCTCAATTCTTTCATCTCAGTTGGAGCCAATCGATAGGGTGCTCTTGCAATTGGTGCTGCTCCAGGAATGATATCGATTCTGAAATCCACTTGCCTATCTGGAGGTAAACCAGGTAGTTCTTCAGGAAAAACATCTGGATATTCAGAAATAACGGGGATGTCTTCAATCTTGGGCTTTGGTTCATCAATGGTTACCTGTGCCATATAAATGACACAACCTTTCTTCAAACACTTCGATGCCTTAAGCATAGACACTTGCTTGGGTAACCCGTGCTGCGTATCTCCCTGAATTGTTAATGGCTCACAATAAGGAGTCTTGATAACCACTTGCTTCTTATCACATACAATTTGGGCTTGGTTATGAGATAACCAATCCATGCCTATCACTATGTCGAATCCCGCCAATTTCAATGGAAGCAAGGATAGCGGAAAAGAGTGATTCCTAATGGATATAAAACATCCATCTAGAATTGTTGAAGCAGTCTCTATAGTACCATCGGCCAATTCTACTTCATATTTTATGCTTAGAGTTTTAACAGGCAGATTTAACAATTTACAAAATTTATTGTCTACAAAAGTCTTGTCTGCACCAGAATCAAACAACACTCTAGCATAAACATCATTGATAAGAAAGGTACCTATTATCACATTGTCGTTCTGAATGGCCTCCTGAGCATTCATTTGAAAGACCCGAGCATTGGTATTCTTAGCCTCTTCAGGCTTCTTTGCAAATTTGGGACAATTGGTCTTGATATGCCCCTTCTCGTTACAATTGTAACAAGTTGCGTCCTTCATTTTCTTGCAATCTAGGGTCTTATGTTCTTTAGACTTGCAGATTCCACAAACTCTAGGCTGCGACTACGACTGTGACTCAAATCTGCATTTTCCAAAATGGTTTTTCTTGCAGACCTTGCACTTGGGCTTCTCACCTGATTGTTGATTGTCCTTTTTGAATCAAGAACCCTTCTTATGCTCAGAGTTCCCCTTACGCTTCTTATCAGAGCGACGTGAGTTCTCATCCTCACTTTTCCTCTTTCCTTCATCAGAATTCTTAAGCGACCTCTACCTAACCGCATCGAGAGTAAGAGATAAAGACAGATCAACCACTGACCTAAAGGTGGTAGGTATGGACGCTTTCACATTTGCCTTGATTTCTGGAGCTAGACCTCCAATAAAATGAGCTATGCACTTCGGTTCCGGTGTGACTAAATAAGGAACCAATCGGGACATGGTGTTGAAACTTGTAAGGTATGCCTGACAGTCCAAGTTCTTTATGACCAGAGTCAAGAAGTCAGTTTCAATCATTTCCACCTCATGCTGAGGACAAAAATTTTCCCTGATCAATGCAACAAACTGATCCCAAGACAAATTATACAACATAATCTTCCCTGTAGCTTGGATTAACGACCTCCACCAAGCTAAAGCTTCACCCTTAAATGATTGTGAAACAAACTTCACAATATCTTGTTCTGCATAACCACTGATATCAACCACAGTATCCATCTCATCTAGCCATGTCATGCAATCAATGGCTCCTTTCTCTCCTGTGAAGTCCCTTGGCTTACAAGAGACAAAGTATTTATAAGAGCAGGTCTTAACGCGTGGCTCCTGATTGAGCACAATTCGCTTGGATGGAACGCTTCTCTGATTTGACAAATGATGAGAATCATCCTTATGTGATGCGTGCGACTTGGAAGGTGGTTTTGTATGAGGTACAGATTGGGTCCTACTACGAGTACCACTTGATTCTTTTAACTGTCTGTCCATAGCTCGGGTGACAACATTATCTATCATTGCTTGTAAATCTGCACCAGTTACATTAATTTTGGTGGTATCATTCCTTTCCCTAGGATGACTGTTAACCTCTCCTGATTCAGACATGCTGAGGCTTGATTGCTATAAAACAATTGACAATATTTTATTCAGAGGTTACTATGGAATCATCATTTTTGATGGTTCATTAACCATGGTAACTATAAACCATATTGGTTAATTTATTTAGGATTTTGTTTATAATTTATCCCTAGTTATAAATCATTAAAGATATTAGAGTGGCACAAAAGGCCTAGTCACAAGGACAGTTTTAAAATTTTAAGCCATGATCTTATAAGATCGAGGCATTAAGGTTTGAACATAGTTCTTCACCTTTTCTTGACAGGGAGTCATAGACTACACCTATCTCTTGTCTTATTGGATAACGAATATGGTCCGCAGACACTTTAACACTAATGGATATTTAAATTTGGTGAGAATAAGGAATTGGAAAAATCCAATACAAGGATGACTAGTGTGATTTTATCGAATCACAATTGCCAGGGGTGTTAACATATTTTCAGATGTTAACTAGGATTTGAATCTTAAAAAGGTTTTACCATCAGGGCCATGTCTAAAATGACATATGGGCTAGGTTATACTTTCAAGATTTCCTTTAATAATTTATTGGCAGATCAAATTTTAAAATGGAAGTGATATTTTGATTTATAATATATTCATACATATAATGATAAACGAAATTTAAATTAAAACATCCATAAATTAAAGGAAGTACATAATTGCCCTAAACGAGACTTTTAAATAAATAACATTGTCCTCGCAGGGACATAAATAGAAAGATAAGTTCACGCAGGGACCAAGTACATAAATAAGATGTCCACACAGGGACTTAATTGAAAATAAAAATTACAAAAAAGGAATTTCAATAATCCATTTTATTATTCCCCTTTATCAGGTTTGCCAAACCCTTAAGTAGACCCCAGCGGCTCCTACGCTCCTCCTGAACCTGTTGCTCCACCTCGTGCAACCGTTGAAGGATTTCCTGCTGCCGCGGTGGTTGGATTTGTGGCGGCTGTGGCGGTTGCTGCTGCTGAGGTTGAGGAGGTGGCGGGTATTGATACCTATAAGCTGGGTACCCAGTTTGGTATGAAGCTGCGTAGGGCCCTTCAAGGTGGAGAGCATTGTAGTTGGCCGCTTCGAGGTACGGGTTTACGGCATGGGCATTGTAGTAATTGTAACCCGAATATGCCTGATGCTCAAACGGGTTATACGCCGCTACACCGGGGTAGGAAGGAATTGGGTTATCATATCCCATGGGTGGTGGTGGTGCGACTGGAGCAGAGTCGACCTCAGAAACTGGGTTTGAAGGCCCACCCATTTATGAGTCTTCATACAGTGGCGGGTAGTGGCTGCCACTGGAGCGTTGTTGGGTGCTGAAACGAAATCCCCCACGCACGGACATCCGTGCACCTGATCTTCTTCACCTCGGTGGTTCTGGAGGTAGTTGTTGCTCTGGCGGCGGTGGTGGCGGTGGCGGCGGTGGTGGCGGTGGCAGCGGTGGCGTGACCGCCTGGAAACGCGAATCCTCTGAGGGATCCTGCTGTTGTTGTGGAAGTGGGTTTAAAGGGGGAGTGTACTCCCAGTTGTATGTGGCCCATCTTTCAGCAAAACTGTCTGGGCCCCTTTAAGGCGAACCATGAAATGATGATCCGCTGGAAATCTCAATGGGATGCATCGGCGTCCCAGTTGGCAGCATCTCAGGATCTGGATCTTCATCCGTCTCCATGTCCTGCATTTCAGGATAGTGATCAGCTGGCCCCAAAGGGTTTGGACCCACTGGTTCTTGAACCTGGTTCATCGGATTGAACCTGCTTTGGAAGTAGGGGGTCGGGTGTCACACCCCCAAAATACCACACGTAGAACCACCGCGGGACGTGTGACGTACCAGGATCCAAGCCACCAATCACATTGAACCAATAATAAATATTTAAATAAAACATTCGATTCATTTCATAATATAAATCCAAGTCATAAGTTAAGACCAAAGTAAACATTCAGCGGAAGCATATAGTAAATTATCAATCAACTGTTTCAAAACAAGTGTTCAAAACCAATGTAACAAGTATCCAAGAGTCTCGATCCATGACCACTCCAGCACTCCCAGATACCAAGTCCATAACCAAGAATCTAACGACCTGCAGGCATGCAGACAAGTGTGTCAAACGACGCTGGTGAGTTCAAAGTTTTGTTAACGTGTTTAGTTACCGGTTACTAGATTAAAACGTTTCACATATTCAATGTTATTAATCACACGCTTACCGCCGATGGCTCCAGATTATTTGCCCTAAACCTCAATGCCTCTATCAAAGTAATGGTCAAGATGGGGGTTATTAGTTCACTCCCGACCTCCTCGGTGCGGTGTGAGAGTGCCAAACCTAAATAGCACTATTAACTAATACCTCGTTGCCTTCCCGGCAATAATCGGTAGGAGGGACTTGAGTGATAGATATATGTGTATTAACCAACAACCCAGGTTTAACATTCCAATCAAACCTATTACCCGACATTCCTCCCCAGAACGTTTACCAGATGTCCCACCCCGGGATGCATGCTTGGAAAAAGAGCAGTGTACTCACCTTGGTTTGCTCGGTATGATTAGTTACTTGTTCACACTTAAACAGTCACACCCTATGGTATTCATGCATACATAATCAGTTTACATTCGCATGGTTCACGTATAAGTTATGATCCTAGTGTGCACACAAGCAACATAGTAGTTATTCAACTCATACAATTTCCACAACACACATGTATGTTTCACAACAGTACTTAACAGTTAGATGTACTATTTATAAAAACCAAGCCATGTCTTCCTCAGTCAATAATTACATCCTTAACAGGTGTCAGCACAGTTTCATCACCTAATTATTCATAACCAAACCCAACCTTAACACACGTTCTGTCTGTTAATCCCGTCGACGAAGGATCAACTTTCGTCGCGACATGATGACGACGAAACTTGGTTGTTCGTCGAAGTACCCATCGACGAAAGACTACATTATTCGTCGGAGTCCGCCTCGACGAAAGACTACATTATTCGTCGGAGTAGGTTTTTCGTCGAGGATCCTTCTTCCTCACAGTTCGTTGTGAACAACCATAACCCTAATCACTCAGTTCTAGTTCAATCAGAGCTATGCACACACATAACGCTCAACAACAACATGATCAACAAAACTGTACAGTGAACGTGACTGAATACGAGACATTCGATTCTTATTGTGCGGGTTCTAATCTATCAGATTAAACAGTAACATGTCATAACCCTAATTACGACCAATTCTTGTTACCATTCAACGTTTAATCACCCAAACAGATATATAAGAATCTTTATCATACCAATACTAACTTGTCGGTTACGGTTTTCATGCATTAGTTTCCTATGATATGTTTCTATAACCATAATTCATGGATTTCAATTCAAACATTGGTCACAATCAGATTATTCAACAAATGAAATCAATTATGATAATGGGTGTCTACACAAATAGCATAAAAAATAGATCGAGTCGGGTTATCATAACTAACCGGATGTGAGGTGGAACAAACAAGAACTTCGAGAGAATGGTGATTGCCGTCGGATGCAAGGGAGAGGAAAGAGTGTCTAGGGTTTCGTCTCTTAACACGTTACGTACAGTTATGTGGGATACTCAGTTATTATAACCTAGTCACTTTTGGGCCTTACTTGGGCCAAAAGCCCATTCCGGCGAAAAAGAACCTCGAAGAAAGACAGTTTCTCGTCGTGATGCTGATGACGAAACTCATGTTGATGGCGAAACACCAGGTGTTTCGTCGAGTATGGATATAATGAAACACCAATGTTTCGTCGAGTGAGCATGAGGATGCATGTGTTGTGTTTATAACTTTAAACAATTCATAAGTTTTTAACAATTAACCTACCAATATAACAATTTATTAATCATATAGCAAAGGTGCACATATTACAATGTGACGATTTATAAAGACACAGCTGTGAAACAAGTAACGTGTCGAGGAAAGACCTTGGAAAGTCGGGTTGTTACATCATCCCCAACCTGAAAGAAATTTCGTCCCGAAATTTGATAAGCAATCCAAAACAGTACGGTGCGAGGTTATGAGATCAGGATGACTGTGTATTTTCCGCGGGTGCCACCTCATCCCCAATTTGAATGGGAATTTTGTCCCGAAATTCACAAGTTGTATTAGATTTAGATTTTCCAGACTTGGAATTTCATTTGGGAATAAATGTGGGTGCTTGAGCTTCATTTGATCCTCGCGTTCCCATGTGAACTCCGGTCCGCGTCTTGAGTTCCAACGAACTCTCACAATCGGAATTCGGCTATGCTTATGGACCTTGACCTCCCGGTCCATAATTTCTATTGGTTCTTCGACAAACTGCAACTTGTCGTCGATTTTCAGCTCTTGAAACGGTACCACAAGTGTTTCATCGGACAAACACTTCTTTAGCTGGGAGACATGGAAGACATCATGGACGTTACCCAACTCAGTAGGTAACTCCAACTTGTAGGCCGCTTTACCAATTCGCTCCAGAATTTTAAATGGCCCGACATAACGAGGGTTAAGCTTGCCGCGTTTTCTAAAACGCACCACACCCTTCTAGGGTGAGACCGTCAACATAACACGATCACCAACTTCGAATTCCAAAGGCTTCCTACGATTGTCAGCGTAGCATTTTTGACGGTCGCGCGCTGCTGCCATACGGTTCCTGATCTGGACAATCTTTTCTGAAGTTTCAAATACAAGCTCCGGACCTGTGATCTGGCTGTCACCCACCTCGGTCCAACAAAGAGGTGAACGACATTTTCGTCCATACAATGCTTCAAATGGAGCTACCTGGATACTGGCATGGTAGCTATTGTTATAAGAAAACTCAATCAAAGGTAAGTGTTTCTCCCAACCCTTGCCAAAATCAATCACGCACGCTCTCAGCATGTCTTAAAGTGTCTGGATGGTTCGCTCACTTTGACCATCCGTCTGTGGGTGATAAGCAGTGCTCATGTCGAGGCGTGAGCCAAACGATTTGTGCATCGACTGCCACAAATCCGAAATGAAACGCGGATCACGATCCGAGATAATAGAGGTCGGCACCCCGTGCCTAGAAACCACTTCCTTCAGATAGACAGCTGCAAGTTGTTCATGGAAGCGGCCAAATGATAAACAGCTTCGATATTGTCGAGTTTGGCAGCCTCGATCGTATCGCGCATAGCAGAGGGTAACCCATTGATATACTTCCGTATCTTGCGGTCGGTGGTCATAACGAGGTGAGGAACTATGAAGCTAAGTTGTTTGAAACGGGTGGTGTAGGCTAGGTTTTCATCCCCCACTTGCTTTAGTGCCCAAAATTCTTCCTCCAACTTTTGTTGCTCATGCGGAGGACAAAACTCGTCCATCATCAGGGCCTTAACTTCCTCCCACGCCAACGCATATGCTAGTTCGTTTGAACGAATGTTCCTTTCGTTCGTCCACCATTCGAGAGCTCGGGCTTGGAATACCCCAGTCGCACTACGCGTTCTGAGCTCTACGGGGCAATCACTGTTGATGAATGTGACCTCCATGCTATCAAACCATTCGAGCATGGCGGTCAACCCATCATTGCCAGTGAATGGCTTGGGATTGCACGATGAAAAGTTCTTGAAGTTGAATGAAGCGGGCTTGCGCCTTTCGACCTTAGATTCGACGGAAGAGTGAGGTGTTTCAGAAGCTCGAATCTCGGAAATGACCTTAGGAATGACGCGCGCAAATTGATCGGCCATGAAAGCCATCATCTTCTTCGTAGCACGGGACTTTGACTTCTTAGACGAGTTGGAGTCACGAGAAGACATCTAAGATTCAAAAGAACGAATAGGTGAGACTTGATCATAATGTTTGTTTAAGAAAAATCGTTTGCATAAATTGATTCACATAGCATAAAGTGTCACATAGCATAAAAGTTTCAAATTGATTCACATAACATAAAGAGTTTAGATGTCTCATATAGCATAGTCATGAGTTCCACATAGCATAGCATGAATAAATGAAAGCATTGTAAATTTTGTTTGTTCACGAGGGATTATTATTGTTTGTGATTGCGATAATGTGTGAAATGATTAAAACGAAATTTTTGAAAGGAATGAACGTTCAAGTATAAAATCACGTATAAATTGAGATACATAAAAGAGAGGCTCAATAAAACATAGGATTGTTTCGGGTAGAGAAACGTCGACTATTCCAAAGTGGGTCGAAAGTTCTTTCGAATTAGAGAAAACGTGCTTTGGCCTATAGGTAAGATACTCTCGTCGAGAAGTGATTAACGGTATCTTACCCTTCCGGTTACTACACATCTCTAATTGATTGAAACAATCGGGACTTTGGCGAGATTGAAAATCGAGGAATGGGACTTAATCGACGAGGTGCGGGTTTCACCCCTAACTTGACGATTTCGTACCCTAAATGTGGTTGGTACTTGTCGGGTCAAAATAAAATTTCGACACTATGACAAGGGTCCACTAGAGTTGAAATGGAAATTACCATTAAGTTGTGGATTTCACTCCTAGCTTAATGGTGTAATTTCGTGCAAAAATATAGTTTAAGGTAGAATGAGAGTTGTTTACCAAATTGTGGGTTTCATGCCTATTTTGGTAAAGTTGTCTCGCTTGTTGTAAGACCCTTGTTCATTTTATACAATATTTCGTATAAAAACGTGTTTATACGATTACACATACATATGAGAATACGAATTTACTAAAACATTTTAGCATTTTGTGTTTATGACGTTGTTTAAACGTGGCAACTAAAATAATGCGGAAGCTTGATTCTTGATTGTGTTCGGTTCTTTGATGTGCTTGATTTTCATCCGGAGTACCTAATTATACCTGCATTTCATAAACCATGAAATGATTAGTTATACGAGCTTAAAATGAGTTTAGAACGAGTCCGGATACGAAAACGGACAAGAAAAATGAATTTGCCAGCTTTGGGTTCTCACGCGGGTCGCGACAGAGACACCTTCGTCTCACGCGTGTCGTGTCATACCGTCGCGTATCGCGACGTGTTTCCGGTCACCTGTCGCGTGGCGCGGCAGGTACGATTTTCCAGCGAGTTCAGGTCTGGGTCCTGCATTTTCAGCTATACCTGTTTTTACGGAAACGGCCATAACTTCTTCGTTATTGATCCGTTTTACCCGATTCTTTTTCCTACGCGACCGTAATTTAACTCTCCATCTAATGGAGTTGAAATCCAACATCTTACGTAATAAAATTTCAGACTTTTAACTCTTCGGCTTATTACCCTTTTTACCAAACTTTTGACCCGTTCGTGATTTCATCATCAAACGTGTTTATTTGATCCTTTTATCACATACACTTCTTCAATAAATGTTATCTACCGGATTGGATTCTAATCACCGGTTTATTACACAATTTAAACCCTTTTCCGCTTGTATGTTTATTTTGACCCGTTAAGGGTATTTAAGCGCTTTCGAGCCTAAAATCGCTTTCGATTACTTCTAGCATTTCATCACCACATTTCTTATCCTATAATTTCCCACCACAACTGTATTTAAGGTAGGTTTAATGTGGTGATCTATATAAACCAAATTTTATCTCTCGAATCATCATTTTACGGCAAAAACTCAATTAGTGCCATTTGGCTAATATAATACCTCTTTCAGCTTCTATACTTATTCTAAGTATTTACCTAGTCCTAAAACTCGTTTCCAAACAACCTTTAAGGGTCGTTTGTTCTATTTAGCCTACAAGGGCGTTTTGGTCGATTTTAGTCCTTTTATGACGAAGGACTCTCTCTCAAATTATTCGACCAAAATAGCACTTTTAACTACAACATAATTATGCGTACCTGGCCCAGATCAACAAGTAGACCCGATTTATACCTCGTTTTCATTATTACCCCATCAATGGTAACGCAATTATCCGATTTGCTAATCGGTCCTGTTAACATAAGACTTGACAACCACATTAGTCGATACTGCCAAATGGTGTTATCACCACCATTTGACCCGTTTGGCCTATAAGACCAAGTATTTTTGTGAGTAGCAAAACATGGTTATTAATTACCAATTTGTTCATCCGACCCATTTCGGATTTTTACCACTAGACCCCTTTTTCTCTTAAAGTCTTTCTTATATTTTTACCCATTCGGCTTATGCTACGAGTGCCCCTTTTTAGCTACGATTTACTTTAGTCGGTACTTGACTAAATTTCCATTTTTACTCATTTTCTCGTTATTAGTTACACTTTAAAATGATCTTAACGAAAACTACTTAGTTATTAGTCATTACATGACTAAATTACCGTTTCGCCTCTTTTCACCATAACACATGGTTTTTATCATTTATGTTTGTTCCAACTCATGTTAATAGCGTCGGAACCCTTAATTCGGATATTACACTAATCGCATTTGTAGTTTACAAAATAATGCATATTCTACAAAAAGGATGTAAGCGTCGCTTACCTTGCATCCGGTTATGCTCTTTTTCCCGTACACGAACCGTTTGACCCGTTCCTTGCCCAAGTCTCCATCTAGCTTGTCAAGAGTCAAACTATCATCATGATTCGTAAGACGGTTAGATTAGTCATCATTATTAAGACTATTTCATCCTACGGATTCTATGTCGAAACTACTATTCGACTTCAATGTTGGTTTATTTGACTTTCGATATTCAACTAAGTTCAATCATATTATACACACAATAAGTTCCATCAACATTACGTTTAGAACCCATATTATTCCGTATTACACGTAGTTAGTCGAGTTAGCCAATTACGTGTTTCTTTCATAATTTCATTATGTCAACATTCATTCGGGCATTTTAACAAACACCTAATGTGCATAATATTACTTATTTACTAACTAGTTCATAACTAGTTATCTTTACCAAGATTTGCATCAACACATTCAAACCTCTAAGTCTAGTGTTCATGAACTACATCAAGAACTTATATCATAACCTCAGTATTCATCAATCTTACATTCCAATATGAGTGTTCATCATATTAACATAAAACCCACTTAGTACATAATAGGGTAATTACCAAATCCCTAGTTTTGACAACAATTCATCAAATTTTCTACTAGGGTTTGTTTCTAAACCAAGATATAATCACAATAACACTCATAGATTCAAGATTCACTCCAGAATTTTGATTATGATTGTTCATCATAATCTTAAAGTATCACTAAATCATAAATTTCAACATACCTTGTGATCCCCACGGCTAGGTGATCATTAATACGTGTTCATGCATCCGATTCGGGCTAGATTTGACCTTCAATTTTGTTGATTTGTTGAAGTTAGGGTTTGAGCTCCCATGGAGCTTCTCCTGGTCGATCAGAACACGCACACAATGCGTGTGTGTGTGTTTTATATATATTTTTTAATAAAACAAGTTTCCCACTTGTCCATATTAGTCCCTCATGTTTAGAGATTCATAAATCAAACTATAACTCATAGTTTATCATTTAATTACCCATTACTAACTAGGTTAATTTTACCTAGTTAACTTAGTGGGTTCCGGGAGTTAAAAACCCGTATTATTTTAAGTCCCGTTGACTCGGGCTCTTATAAACTTAATTCCTTAATTCTTTGATTCGCTTGTATTTAAATTATTAGGATTTCTTATTTAAATCCAAATATTTACCGGGTTATTTTTACTGCTAACGGTACTTTACCCGTCTTTTAGTATTAACGGAGTTTGATTACCAAATCCGTTTTCGGGGTGTTACAAGTCTACCCCCCTTAAAGAGGTTTCGTCCTCGAAACCTTTTCTTACATAACTCATTGAGTTTAAACTCAATGTATTTGAGCCGAGAAATCTTTTAAACATTACTTATACTTTTATCCAATTGTTAGTATTACCAGAAAAGTATGGTAACATCTTTTTGGTTGTTATTTGTCTACGTATCTCATACGACATAGTGCAACTCGAAATAATGCAATCTCGTTATTTCCACTAGTTTAGTTACTTAGCGATATTCATCACTTTCATATACTATCGAATTCTTTATGGATCCGTTACTTTGACCCGTTTAAAGGTCTTTAGTGAAATCTTTCACTTTTAGCAACAAATTCTTTTGTTTTCAAATTTATTTATTCGGTTCAGTTATACCGAATCCACCGTTTTCGAGCAAACCAAATTTCTTGACTTGAATTGCTGACCCTAACTGGTCTCACTAACTAGACTTATTAGTCCAGTTACTTTTTACCGCTCGCTTGGTTATAATGTGATTCTACTTCACATTACTCACTCAAAAATTAGTTGGAGAGAGGGACCCAAGCCTTTGTGGACTTGGGTCGTCCTTGATCATCAAGAAAAGTGATCTCAATCACTTGATGATTAGGAAAAAGAACCTGTGGTGCTCCCCCTGACTGAATTACCTGTTTTTGTTTCCAAGCTGTTTGTCCTTTACCAGTATTTGTATTAATTGTTTTAGCATTTACTGGTTTTACAGTTTTAGGTTTTGCTTGAACAGGTTTTTCTTCTTTGACCTCTGATTTTAAGGCCTTTTCAATTACCTTTTGATTCTTTTGCTTTAACTTCTTTTCCCTTTCTTTCAAGACACGTGGGTCTTGTTTCGGGGAAAATGATCGTTTTTGGTAATTGGTTTCTTGGGGAGCACTTGTTTTTGCCTTCAACTTTTGCAGGTATGGGCAGTATCTTACAATATGCCCAATTGTGCCACACTCAAAACACATTCTCCGCTCTACAAACCTCGGAGAAACATGTTGATGATCAGACGGAGAACCAGACAATGAGCTTTGTGATCTAGACGTGCTTGGACCTAAATCACCTCCGTTGGTGTGTTGGGTGTAGTTATTATGATCATTTCGTTTTAAAATTCTAATTTGTTTTACAAAATCAATGTTAGATTTATCCTGAAATGTTTCAAGTTTATCTGAACCCGTGGATCCAACAAAGTTCACTTTCGGTTCTCTTTTCTTAACAGGAGCTCTTTTGTTTTGCACCCATTGTTGTTGAACCTTAGGTGCTTGAAAATTCTTGTTCTGAGCCTTCTTTCCCTGTACCTTACCTTTTCCAGAATTGACTTGTTGTTTTCGCTCAACTTGTAGTTTTTGGTTTCCGTATTGTTTTCTAATTTGTTCACACGGAATTGGATCACATTGAGTGACGGTAACTTTGCCACTTTTGTTCCCCAAAAACTTATCAGTGCATCCTTCAAAAATTTGCTCAATTAAATCTTGATTTACATTTTTAATTGGAAAATCTTTGTTAGAGTAGATTTTGCTATCTCCTTTGAGCGTGTACAACAAGTTACTCCCTTCAAAACTTGATACAATCGACTCCATTTCTTTTGACATTTCAGTCTTACTCGGTTTCACTGGTGGATCACACAGGATGTGATTCTCGATTGGAATATCTGTTGTAACCGAGTTAGACTGTTGGTTCACAATTTCATCAGATTCATCATCCGAAGAATCAGTATCCTCAACAACGGGAGGACTCTGTTCCTTAACACACGATGAATCTGTCACACTTTTCTCAGATTCTGATTGACCCGAGGATGATGTACCAGTTGTGAACCCGAGGCCTGCTGCAAAGTCATCTAGACCGAGTGGCACAGTAGGTTCAAAACGGGGCATATCCTCGTCATCAGGCAATTTGGAGTAATTGTGATTCATTGGGGGAGGACATGATTTGAATCCCATACACTTCTTATCCCCCTTTTTCTTTTGAACATCAATAATGTGATCCAATACATAGCGGGAATTGGAATAACTTTCCAATTTCTGCTTGATTGTTTCACATTCACATCGAGCGGTTGCCAACTCTACCATCTGCTTTTCAATTGTGTCTATAAGATCATTGTTAGCATGTTGTTTTCGCAAAACAACTTTTTGTAATTCTGAAACATCATGTCTTAATGACGCAATTGTTGTTTTAAATTCCTTTTCATTTCTGGTTAAAAACACGTTAGCTTCAGTTGCTTTAGCAAGATCTACAATCAATTGTTGATTGTGTTTGTGTGTGATTTCAAACTGACTTTCCTTTTCTGCATATTTAACATTTAAACTATCACACTTTTCACAGCTAACTACAGTGGGTTCATCGACACATACCTGACCTGATGAACTGTCGACATTAGCCATAAAGGCTGAATGGAGAGAAGACGAAGAGTAAGCAGCTTGATCCATCAAATTAGATCTTCTTTCAGTTCCTGCTGCAGCTTCTTCCAAAAGCTCATCAATATCTGCATCGACTGACGCACTTGATGTCTCATCCACATGATCATTTCCTGAAGTGGAGGATTCTTCATCTGAGCTTCCACTATAACCAGAACTGTCTTCATCTTCAGAAGATGCAACACCATTGGTGGAAGATTCTCCACCACTGGCGTGCTTTAAATCCTTTACGACTTCAGCAAAACATGCTGTTCCACCATTTCCTCCTTCTCCAAGCTGAAGCGACCAATCACAACCCTCATCTATTTGAACCACCAGCCCCCGGTTGGCATTTGATGACCCTGCTTGGCCTTGGTTGTTGACAGGTATCAACGTACGAACATTGTTCCCGTTCTGGTTCTGCTGGTTGCCTTGATTTCTGAACGGATTTTGATTTCCATGCTGAGCTGGTCTTGTGCATTCCCTTTTGAAATGACCCCGTTCGCCACAGTTAAAGCACTTGACAGCTTGCTTGTCGAACCCATACTTGGTGTCTTTCTTGTTTTCCAAGTTGGTTCTCCCCGTCCTTTCCATAAACTCCTTTGCTCTTCGAATTGCACTAGCAAGAGCCCATTTGATATCCATCATTTCAAACTCTTCTTTATCCACTTGCTGATAATCTTCATTGGTTAGATTGATATTCCCGATCTGACCTGCGATCAATCCACTATAAGCACTAACCAAGGTATTCAACATCTCCATATGCTCCTTGGCTACTTCGACACTGACTTTGGAAAAGTTGGAAGTGTCTAATCTGACTGTGTTAGGATTGGAAGTGGCTTGAAAGTTTGAAGAGCTTCCATAAAACCCTTGCTGTTGCGGTTGTTGCTGCTGAGCTTTCGGTTGCACATCTGGTCTTGAATACATCATCGTGTATGCTGAAGGATCAAACTGATCTGTTGTGGAAGGTCCGGTGCTTGATATGAAAGCTGTTTGAAGCTTCGCGTGTTGAGAAGCTGGTTTTTCTCCACTGATACCTCCTGCAATCCCAAAGTACATTTCTGGATTTTGAGGAGTTTGTGTTCTTTTTGCTTTAAGCTTTTCTTCTACATCCTTATTCTCCAATCTTTGAATTAATTCATAAACGGTGATTGTGTCTAGAACACCATTTTCTTTGAGAATTTCAAGATAACTGCTCCACTTTGCTGGTAAGCTATCAGCGAATCTCTTCACCAATTCTTGTGGAGTGGCAGTGACTTTAAAAGCAAACATCTCGCTCAACAAGTGATGGAACCTTGTAGATAACTCTGCCAAAGTCTCATTCTCCAAACACGTGAATCCTTCAAACTCTTTCTTCAGTAATTCTTGCTTGATCTTTCTAGATTGAGCATTTCCTTCACAACGTAACGTGAGCATATCCCACAAGCTTTTAGTAGTCGTGCAGTAAACAAACTGGTGGTAAATGTCTTTGTGAAGAGCTTGTGTGAGAATCATGAATGCTTTCTTTTCTAACTCAAACTTCTTCTTATCTTCTTCAGACAAAGTGCTGTAAGTTTGTGGATTAGATCCTGCAACTTCCAACTCATTTTCAAAAGTTGTGAAGAAGCACATCCATAGATCTTGACCTTGTCCCTGAACATAAGTTCTCAGCCTTTCTTTCCACCATCCCCAATCATTGATGTGATTTAACTTTGGCGGTTTTGTGCTTGTACCAGTTTCACTGTCGTTCTGCATCATAGATTGAATGCTGTTGCTTTGATTTGTGACCAAAGCCCATTGATTTGCAGTTATCATTGCAGCTTGAGGTGGGGCAATAGCTCGCATCCATGCAGTTTTGTCGAAATCTGACGTAGATTGCATAGCTGATGATTGTGGAGTCGAAGTTATTTGAGTCCACGCGGTTGGATCCCACTGACCGTTTGTTCCCATTTTATGGAAATTAATATATTAAGTGAAAATTGATTTAAAATTTGAAAAATAAGTTTTCTCCTTTTAAAAATTTAATTTTCACAAACTATGTTAAAATCTCGAAGGATAACAACCAGCCGAAGGATCAAGAATCGAAAGACCTGAAAAGCACAACCTGTTAAACTTAAACAGACAAGGATCGAAAGATCAACACCTGTTCAAAAGATAGACACTTGTTCGAAGGATCAACAGTGTTCGAAAGATCACTGTTGAATTTCGAACAATGACTTCGAAAGATTCACCAAGACGAAGGATCCTTATCTTTCGAAATGTAACAGTAGCTCGAACAATATATCCTTCGAAAAGATTCCTTGGCTCGAAAGATAACTCACTGACTTCGAAAGATGTTCGAAGGATGGGTATCTGTCGAACCTCCTTGATCGAAAGATGATCTTTCGACTTCGAAGGATATCTTTCGATGAGTACTGACACAGCAGACAAACAGGTGACAGGTTGGAGAAAAAGGTGACGGGTTGGTAAATCTTTCGGCAGAAAGTATGGTTCAGACCATCATTTTCTGCAAAAACAGATTTTGTTTGATTATTTTAATCAGTTCACCCTTTCCAATACACCAATAACTTTTGAAAATAACTAAACAAGATCAAAAGATGTAAACTTTGAAGAACACTTGAAGATATTATGAACACAATGGGTTTTCCGGTAAAACTACAAACTTCCGAAACCCGGTTTTGCTTGAAACTTCACTAAAAATCAACTTCTAAAATGTGAACATGAAAGAAAAAGTGATTTTTATAAGAACTTCCAGCAAAACAACAAGATTTAAACCCGATTAACAATGTTTTTCAGAAAAAAAATAACTTTTCAAAACCCGAAAAACAGCAAGAACACCTCTGTTTTAACAAGGAGAAGAGCCAAAGCTCTGATACCACTTGTAGGTCCCTCTCGAGGATGAGATAAAACCTTATCCTTGTTATATCAAACACACTAGCGAGTGCGGAATCCAAGCTAGCATGCAACCGAGACTTTATACGAGAACAAGCACAAACACAACACACAACATTCAACGATTAACACCACTTGTATTAATGCGTATGAAAGGTTCAGTTACAAGCCCAATGTTCACAGATGTATTCTGCAAACTCTCAAAGTTCTCTCGTGTGTGTGCTCTCAACAGAATGCTCTCTCTGTTTCTGTCTCTCTTGTCCTGACTATGTGTTCTCTTCTCTCTATTATCTTTTCACACAACACACTACATGGGTATATATACCCGACACAGCAGGTCTGGTCGAAGGATCAGACAGATTGATCGAAAGATCATCTGTCGACCAGAAAGCCATCGAAAGATTCACAAATACCTTGAAGGATGATATCCTTCGAGATATCCTTCGATTTCATCCATCGAAGGTTTATGTTTCGAACTTATCTATCGAATGTTCATCTTTCGAGCTCATCGAAGGATATAAAACAATCCTTCGATGACACATCCTTCAACACAACCAGCTTACAACATTTTTCTAACTGTTTGGTCAAGTCAAACCAGGAGGATGGTTGACTTGGTCAAACTTACATCAACCTTACATTAAAGACATCGTTTTGTATCATGACGAAATACAGACAAAGTACAGACACAAGTGCACCAACAAACTCCCCCTTGGCTGTAGCTTTGTCTCGATCTTCGTGTCTTCAAGTCTTCAAGGCCGAGTCGAACCGAGCCGAGTCGCGTCCACACAAAGTGTATCAACAGATCCGCTAGCATATCTTTAGTGCTTATGTGCTCGATACAAAGATTATTTTCCTCTACGCGTTCTCGAACGAACAAAAACTTTGTATCGAGGTATAAACCAGCTCCGCTCGAACTGTTCAAGTTCGAGAAACTAACAGCAGCTGAGTTGTCACAGTAAATCTTCAATGGTCGTGATATGGAGTTAACAACTTTGAGTCCAGTGATGAGATTTCTTAACAACATCCCATGGTACGTTGCATTGTACACTGCAACATATTCTGCCATCATCGTTGAGGTTGTTGTTAACTGTTGCTTATGAATCTTCCATGAAATTGGTCCGCCTGCAAGCATAAAGATGTACCCCGAAGTCAATTTCTTATCATCTTTGCATTTAGCAAAGTCAGAATTGCAATAGCCTACTACTTCCAAGTTGTCAGTTCTTTTGTATGTCAATTTATAGTCTTTCGTTCCTTGTAGATATCGCAACACTTTCTTTGCTGCTTTCCAATGATCTAGGCCGGGATTAGATTGATATCGGCCTAGCATTCCAACAATATATGCAATATCGGGACGAGTACAGACTTGAGCATACATCAAACTTCCTACTACTGAAGCATAAGGTATCAATCTCATTTGCTCCTTTTCAACCTCTGTTTTTGGACACTAAAAAGAGCCGAAAACATATCCCTTAACTACTGGAGCCACTGATGGAGAGCATTATTGCATGTTATAACGTGTAAGAACACGATCAATATAAGCCTTCTAGGATAGACCTAATATCCCATTAGTACGATCTCGGTGTATTTCGATGCCTATTACGTAAGAGGCTTCTCCGAGATCCTTCATTTCAAAATTTTGCGAAAGTAATCGCTTTGACTCATGCAACAAATCTAAACTATTACTCGCCAAAAGGATATCATCCACATAAAGGACAAATATAGCAAAGTTGCTCCCACTCATTTTGAGGTAGGTGCATTGATCCACTTGATTCTTGATAAAGCCTTGTTTTTTCATAATTTCATCAAATTTTAAATACCACTATCGTGATGCCTGTTTTAACCCATATATGGATTTCTGTAACTTATAGACTAAGTGTTCCTGACCTTTAGGTTTAAAGCCTTCAGGTTGAGTCATAAACACATCTTCATGTAAGTCACCATTAAGGAAAGCAGTTTTGACATCCATCTGATGTAAATCCAAATCAAAATGAGCTACCAATGCCATAACGATTCTCAAAGAATCCTTCCGTGAGACAGGTGAGAAGGTTTCTTGATAATCAATTCCCTCCTTTTGAGTATAGCCTTTAGCAACCAATCGTGCTTTGTAGCGTTCGACATTTCCATTTGGGTCTAATTTGGTTTTAAATACCCATTTACATCCTACGGGTTTTACCCCCTTGGGTAATTCAACCAATTCCCAAACGCCATTCTTTTTCATGGAATCAAGCTCATCAATCATAGCTTTATTCCACTCGGAATATTTATGACTACTAATGGATTCATTATAAGAGGTTGGATCGTTATACTTTCCTAAATCCAAATCAGCTTCATTAAGGTAGGTTACATAATCATCAAAGTTAGTGGGCCTTCTTGGCCTTGATGACCTCCTAAGCTGATTTTCAGGTTCAACAAGTTCATTATCTGGTTCAGGGATTTGGTTATGCTCTTGTGAGTTTGATATGCCTTCATTATTAGGGACGTTAGGAGCATTAATTTCAGCGGAAACATGGGGTGGTGCAGTGTTATGTACAAGAGGTGTAATAGAGATAAATTTGAAAAGCCCATCCCCCCTCCTCTTGCACTTCTTGGAAATCAAAGACTCCACTTTCACTGCTCCCACTGACCTTAAAGTCCTCTATAAAATCAACAATTCGACTTTCCACAATACGAGTAACGTGTGAAGGGCAGTAAAATCTATATCCCTTTGATCGTTCGGGATATCCTATTGAGTAGCAACTGACTGTCCTCATGTCAATTTTCTTTTTCAAAGGATCATAAAGTGTAGCTTCGGCAGAAAAACCCCATACTTTCATATACTCTAAGCTTGGTTTCTTTCCTGTCCAAATTTCATAAGGAGTTTTGGGGACAAATTTAGAAGGAACCCTATTTAGTATATGAACGGTCGTCTTTAATGCCTCAGTCCATAAAAATTTAGGCAAATTCGAGTTTGCTAACATACTTCTTATCATGTCCATCAGGGTTCTATTTCTTATCTCGGCAACACCATTCTGCTGAGGTGTACCCGGCATGGTAAATTGGTTCACTATCCCGTGTTCTTTACAAAAATTAAAGAAAGGACCGGGAGCTTGACCAATGTCTGTATGTCGACCATAATACTCACCTCCTGTATCTGATCTCACTACCTTTATCTTACGACTAAGTTGGTTTTCAACTTCAGCCTTAAAAGTTTTAAACATTTCAAGTGATTCAGATTTTTCTTTAATCAAATACAGGTACATGTACCTTGAATAATCATCTATGAAAGTAATAAAAGACGTATGGCCAGTAATGCCAGGTGGAAAAGGTCCACAAATATCGGTGTGTATGAGTTCTAATAATCCAGAACTCCTTGTGGCACCCTTTTTATTTTTATTTGTCTTTTTCCCTTTAATGTATTCAACACATGTTCCAAAATCGCTAAAATCAAGATCTGGTAATTCACCATCCTTCACGAGTCTTAGCATTCTGTCTCGTGAGATGTGGCCTAAACGTTGATGCCACAATTTAGATGATGTTTCCAAATCATGTTTTTGTTTTCGTTTGTTGATTTTCTCATTTACGTTATATGACAACAAAGATTTCGAAAAGCTATAATCTAGTTCTAACTTATAGAGATTTCCATCCAGATAACCACAACCAAGAACTTGGGATTTTAAACTAATAGTGACCTTTCCATGTCCATGTAAAACTTCAAAACCATCATTGTCCAACTTTGATACTGATACTAAATACAGAGTAATTTTCGGTACATATAATGTATCATAAAGTTTAATACGATGACCAATTTTCATAATAAGTTGCATGGTTCCTATGGCCTCAACTTCAAGTTCTTCCCCTCCTCCCGTTCTAATTATTCTTTGGTTTCTTTCCAGCCTCTGGATTGTAAGGAATCTTTGTGTGGAATTGGTAACATGAACCATTGAATCAGAGTCAACCCACCATGTGTTAATTGGTACATTAATATTAAAGGATTCAATTATCATAAATGCATCAGTACCTTTCTTAGCCAGCCATTCCTTGAATTTTGAACAATCTCGTTGCAAGTGCCCTTTGTTATGGCAGAACTTGCAACGAGACTGTCCTTTGGAGACATTTGGGCTGGAAACAATATTTGAATTAGCTTTCTGGACTTTGGAACTTTCCCCTTTAAAATTTCCCTTCCTTTTCACTGACTTAGTGGTAGCGATATAAGCAGCTTATGGTTGTTCTAGTTTTAAACGTTCCTCTTCCTGCACACACATTGCTATCAACTCACTCATTGTCCATTTTTCATTCTGAGTGTTATAGTTGATCTTAAAAGCATTAAAAAATGCAGGAAGAGAAGTCATGTTGAAGTGTACTAGAAAACTGTCGCTTATTTCCATGTCTAATCCCTTTAACTTATGGGCCATGTCGCTCATCATCATTATGTGCTCACGCACACCACTAGTCCCTTCATATTTTGTGGTAAGCATCTTCAAAATTAGAGAACTCACATGTACTTTAAAAGATCCCTTGAATTGCTCCTTAACCGAATTCATATATTCTTTGGCATTCTCTGAATCAGGTATAGCTCCCCTAATGGCACTTGAGATGGAATTCTTGATAGCCATAAGAGACATTCTATTAGACCTTTCCCACTTTTCATGCTCTATTTTCTGATCTGTAGTGCTTTCAGCAGTCAGAGCAGCAGGAGGGTCATGCCTCAGGGCATAATTAAGATCCACCATACCAAGAGTAAGTTTAATCGTATCCCTCCATGTGGCAAAGTTTGCCTCAGTCAATAATTCAATTCCAAGGCTAGGGCTAAAAGTGGATGCTAGATCAATACAAACAGAAGAGTTGGAGTAATCTATTTAGGGGTAATCAAGCAAGGCAGACAAAAGATAAGTACATTGAAGATAAAATCTATTATAACACCAAAATAATAGATTAATTAAAATTCTACCTGAATTTTGGCTCGCTTTGGCTTTGACCAAAATTCAGATATTATGAACATACATAAATAAAATGTTGTCTTGATGTTTTACATAAACTTTGGCTTCGCTTTGGCTTTGACCAAAATTTATGTATTATAAACATACCATAATAGACTGACTTATTGTCTTACATGAATTTTGGCTTCGCTTTGGCTTTGACCAAAATTCACATATTATGAACATATATTATAAATGGACTGTCTTAATGTCCCATATGAATTTTGGCTTCGCTTTGGCTTTGACCAAAATTCATATACGATGAACGTAAAAAATAAAGCACATAAATATACCATAACACCTTTGGGCAAGAAATGATATATCTATGTAATTAGGCTTATAATTATTATATACATCATTAGACAATTTGCCTTTAGGTTCATTGTCTAAAAATACATGTAATTACATAAAAATGAAATATCATCACTTATTTTATTTTGTAAGAAACGAAAAGGAAACAATAATTCTTGTTTCACAGTTCATCAAAACAATTTTCACAAATAATATTATCCCTTAAGAATAAATGTATCCATGAGATGATAATTATAAAATTTCAATTTTCAGATACTAAATAAATGATGTGGCCATCAAAAATCCACCGTCTTAAAATCAAATAGTTATCCATACATACACTTACAATAAGGTATCCATATAATGTGCTTAGAATAAGGCATGGATACTATTGAATAATTCAAGTAAATATTTAGAACGACGTAATTTACTTTCAAGTAAATACAATTATATAAGGCATCAGTTTCAAATAAATTTGATTGTGTTCATCTTCTGTAAAAACAACTTTACAATTTAACTTTACAATTTAATCAAATATTTAGAATGCCAATTTCAAGTGCTTCAATCGTAAATTAATTATTTTAATCTTAATCTATAATAAGCAACGCATATCTTCCTATATAATAAAGGAAGAGTATCCAATCCTAGGTGTCAACTTTTCAAGCCTCTCCCTTAATCCGATCCTAGGTGTCAACTTTTCAAGCCTCACTCCTTAATCCGATTCTAGGTGTAATTCTTCTAGATTTTTTATTTTTAATTAAACTTTAATTAAGTCAAAGTGGTATGTTGAACCAGAGAGCCAGAAGCACAGAACCAACAAACAAAAAGTTGAACATGAAAGAGGTAATCAGATTTCAAAATTCCAATGGATTTCAAACACCCGCCTCTAAATTTACAGATGCACAGAACCATTTTAAGGATTTGTTGATTTTAATAGGTTTTCACCGCAAATCTTCAAGTGAGTATTCTTTATTTACAGTTTTTTTTTATTTTTTATTGGTTCTTGATACGTTTTATCTTTCTTGATTTCAGACATAAATATTGAATGGAATAAGCTACAGGTGGGAATTAGAAGGAAATGGAATTGTTGTGAAGCAAAAGAACACATCGTTGATTAAGGGTGGAAGACAAGTTCTCTATGAGAAATTTGAAGACAAAATGAAGGTATAGAGTTATTTTTTAGTTACCAAACCCGAATAAAGTTTATTCCTGATGATAATTACTTGTGTACACTCTTTTCTTGTGTGTTGTATGACTTAAAATTTATATGGTGTACCTTATCTGTGATATTATGGTGTTCTTAGAGAATATTTGGAATTTGTTTGGAAATATAGAAAACAATATCGGAGAAGGTGTCTTTCATTACATGTGCCAGTTGTTTCACTTGTAGGAATACAACTCTGGCTTGGTGTCTTTTTTTTCTTAACTGTTTCACGCACTTTTATTTATATTGGTTGGATACACGAATGCTGGAAAGATTACACTTTTAAATCAGATCACATAATTTTCCTTTTAATATATTCTAATGCATATAACATTTTCTGTTTGGATACTTGTTTCACGAATTACTTTTTTATTCTTTGACTTTCCTGTTGTGCATTGTTTAGATTCAGATGATTTTGATTAAAAAAACCGCAGAGAATTCTTGCACTGCTTTTGAATTTATTTAATTTATATATATTATTTATTTTTTATACCGTCAATGTCAGTAAAGTTGGTTCTGGTGGTAGGTGACTTTTGGCTTCAGGGATGGTTTTGGTGTTTTGGTATCGTCATTTTCGCCGTCTAGGACGAAATTACTGCTTAGCTGGTTTGTATGTTCTATAAGGTGAAATTATCAGTAGCGATTGTTTGGCATCAACTCTCATAACTAAAGTTTGTTTAACTATCTTGGCATATGTTCAATAAATTTTCTTATAATAATTTTCTTTAAATTTATATGTGACTAGGTAGAACTTCATGTTGTGAGGCTTGAGAATGGATATGCCCGGTTAAAATGCAGTGTAGCTGATGAACTTGCCAAGTTGCTTGCTTCTGAGTTTTTGGATTAGAGGAGAAGGTGCTACACACTCATGGTAGCTTGTGAACATACTTTTTGAAATGAATAATAGACAGGTCTGATACGGGTCAAACGGGTAAGTTGGTGCAGGTCAAAACTGTTTTGGTTGAGTTTGGTTAATCGTACACAGGTTTTGTCCAAGTTTCTTGCAAGTAAAAAACATGTCAAATATGATTACAAATTGTGCTATTTCAGTGCAAGAATTCTAAACTAGCCTAAAAGTCGTTCGAAACCTCCAAACATCCTAAACTAGCCTAATTAAGCCCTAAACAGTCCAAAAACATACTAAACTAGCCTAATTAATCCCCAAACTTCCCAGATCTGGGCAATACTGAGGCGTTGAATTCCTTTTTTGGTTATATTCAATTCTAACCAAATTTGATTTGTTGTTAATTCTTTTTTCAATTTGTTTTTCATGAATGATGTTGAAGATGAGAAAACTAATTGCTGCAAAAGCCATCTATACATATCAAGGGAAGATGATGTATAGAATCGTAAGTTAAACTGAGGTACTGGTTGCTTGTTCTTTTGTTTTGAATCATAGAATTTTCAGTTCATATTGTGTTTCATGTCAATAGTTCCCTGATTTTGGAGAGTAACGGAAAAGGAGTATCCATAGACGGTGTTCACCTTCATTTTGAAGATGGTGAAATTGATTTTGGTGAACCGGTACGTACAGGTGATTGCAGTTTCGTTCTTTTACAATTTAGCTTTTGTCAACCTTGATTTTGGAGTTTTTTCAGGGGCGTGTTATTCCTTGTGATTTTATTGGTATCGTGGAAAGTCAACAACCCGTCTACCTTAAAGGTATTATTTTATTACCATCTTTTTTTTCTTTCGTTTCTTGTCCCGTCGTTCCTTATTCGTTATTATTTACAATTTGGTTTGCAGATGAAGTGGTAAATAACCATGATGAGCTCATGTCCAACTTTTTTGCACAACCTGATGCTCTTGCTTATGGGAAGGTAATCCGTAATTGATTGCATAATCTTCAAGGAAAATATAAAAAAATTAAGTTTTTAAACATTTGTCTTTGGTTGCAAGTTGCAAACAAACAATTGTTATTATAAAAACATGTTAAAAGAATCATTTTTTATTCTAATATTTGATAAGCCTGACAAAATGGGCGGGTCAGGTCAGGTCAGGTATCGGGTCATATTCGGTTAGGGGTGTTCAAAAAACTCGCAGTTTATTTCTTGCATTGAGCCATGTCAATTTTGAATCTGGGTAGTCATGTTTATGACAGTGACCTCAAAAAAAATTGCCTCCTTTTTGCACATCTGAGATGATATGCTAAGTTAAACTGAATTAATAAATGTATGTATTTATGTATAATCAGTGCAGGTGTTCAGATCATATCATATGGATGGGTGCTTCTTGCAATAATCTCATCTTAGCTATTGACATCAGGATCCAAAGCATTTCTCATGGCATTAGCTATCCGATGGGCCAACCCGCACTTTCTTTGTTGTTCAAACCGTTTGGGGAATGCCAAGAACGAAGACAAGGCGACGAGGCAAGAGCAAGAGGAAACGACTACGACAACCACCACATGGTGCCAATTATTTGGAGATAGACGATCAATAAGAAGAGTATGTAGATGGAGATAGGAAGAGGGAAACAGGGTATCAAACATGGGTTGCTAGCGATGGGTCAAGTGGTGAAAATCCAATGGTTCATCATCAAGTTTTAGTGACTGGGAAGAACTGGATGAAATAAGAACAAGATCTGATAAATATGGAAACCGAAAGCAAGCGAAGAGTAAAATGAGCAGGAGAGTGAAAAAAAAGCGAGGCACCTTTAGTTTTGAGGTTGCGTTGCCTTCCCATTCTTAGGTTCATGGACTAAGCTTTTATAAACTTATAGAACTATATATACTTGCACGAAAGTATTGATATTCTATCCATGCGCAAATAATATAGATTATGCATGTATTAATACTCTAAAACAACGCTTTTATCTTCGTACTTCAGTACAAAACTCGCTGCCGGCCGTTATATGCGATCTTTACGCCCCCCGCCCCAAGCTTGCACCCTGGGCACCAACTATCCTTCGCCCATGATTCATTAGTAGGGGTATTCACTGTCTGGTTCGGCCAGGTTTGCTTAAATATTAGAGCTAAAACGCTTACGATGGTTTCGCAAAAGATGAACCAAATTGCTCAGGTTGTGTGGGTCGATCCAGTATATTTTGACGGTTTGGACAACTTTACTCATGATCCGAAATTTTTTTAACTAAACGAATTTACACTATATTCAAACTCACAAATTTTATGTTCGTGTCGAAACCTACCAGCAACACAGGAGCCATGAATTATATATACTAGCTGTTGAAAAACAACAAAAAGGTTATATTTTAATAACATAAAGTATATTAACTGATTGAACACATTAATTCAATTACACAAGTATTAAATCAATATCATGACATTTATCCATACATACATGAATGACGTGTGCTTTAGAAGGTTGTACACCTTCAAAATACACTTTCAGGGATATTTCATGAGAACTTTCAGCTTTGTCTAATCAATAATCATTTATATTAGGGATGATAACTAATCATGTTCAAGGATTAGTGTGTTAAACGTGACAAAAATCCTTATATGAACCTGAATATGACATTTATGTTGGTCGATTTACACGTACATAACCTTTCTAATATTGAAAGCTATTTTTTTGCATAACTAGAAGCTTATAAAACAAATTTAATGTTTATATCTCCTTAGTGTAAATTTTTTAAAATTTAATACCAAATTTGTTTAGTAATTCGATAAACTAATCATGTTCAACGATTAGTGTGTCAAAGTTGACACAAATCTTTACATGAAACTGAATGTGACATTTGATGTTTATTTCTCCTTTAGTTTTTAATTTTTGAAATTTAATTATTACCAAATCTGTTTAGACCACACCGATGCTATGAATAAGAAAACTAACAGAAACGAGTATTGGAAATTAAATTATCACTCCTGCAGCATCATGTGGGTATGAAGATGACATGTTCCCATTCAAGCTGAAAAGAAAACAATTTTCAATTCGACTTAGCTTTTCCATGATGATTAATAAAGCTCAAGATCAAACAACTCCGCACGTTGGTATTTATCTACCCTAAAAAATTAACAAAAGTATATCACCAAAGAATCGATAAACTAACAGAAAAACCAGTGCCAACATATCACGAATAAGAAAACTAACTTAACTACTATACGATATAACACGAGACGACTGATAAACTAACGGTAAACGAGTATCCTATTGTAAATCGCCACTCCCGCCGCATCGTGTAGGGAAAAAGAACATATATGGGAGTGAGAAGATATATAATAGTATAGGGCATGGGTGTGTGTCGGTTAAGAAAGAGCTTCAAGTGTATATGGGTTATGATATCGGGTCGTTTTGTAAAGATGATTGGAATGTAGCGCATAGTCTTATGATCAAGGGTTGTGACCCATTGCCAAGGAGACGGTGTCTCACTCGGGCTTCAAATCTGTATCAAAATCCTTACCCGATTAATGAATCTTTAAGGAGGATACCTGATGAATTTGTTATTTTCTAATAGAATTTCTCTCTATGAAATTGATTTTCGGTTATGGTTAGGATTTATGGTTTCTTTTATTGTTTTGGTCTTTTGGATGATGAATCTGATAATGGGTAAAGTTGGATTTTGGTCTTTTCTTTAAATATGGCATATCAAAAAAGCATGCTGAAGATCATTGTATTAAGAATATAGACTATTACATGTCTTAAACTGGTTATTTGAATAATTTATAGTAAAACATTTTGTATGGGATAGTATTTGAATATGCTTTTTTTTTCGGCTTGAACAGATTATGAAACTCTATTTAACTGACATGCAATAATTTACTCTCTATCGCGTCCTTTTCCCTAATCTCAACAACAGGGAGACCAAAGCTCGTAAGTTTCATTTCCATCAAGAATAGATGTGATGTATATCGAACTCATATGAGGTAAATCACGATCATCAATTGTCAAAAGTAATAAAGATAATTTTTGGTTTATATATGTATATTTGTTCTCGATTTCTCATTATGTGGTTCTACTGTAATATGTAAAATTGCAGGAGTTAAAGGCAATAACTAGCAAAGCTTTAGAGGTAGACCATGATATGGTCTAAATATCAAGATTTTGGAGTAGTTTATATAAATTTGTTAGTTTTTTATTATTTTGTATTGGAATTAGATGAAATATTTTTAAAACAACCCATAACCCGTGAAGCTCACGGGTATATAACCTAGTATGAATATAATTCAAAACCCATAACATTCATAATGGCATTTTAACCAATATCTAGATGCCATGGATAAACTTGATGGTCACATGAGTCACCAAATAGAGGAATGTGTGAAAAAATGGGATCTGACATATCGGAAACCAATTTTTTTTCTTTCTATTGTTTTAACATGTATCACATGCCATAGTTTTGATCAGAAGGTTAATGATCAGAAAATTAAACAAAGTGACATGCAATCAGCAGAAATATCGTTAAAACTAAAACTCAATGCCCTTATTTTTTTCGATGAAAAACTGTTCATCAAGTTAACAACTTAATTTCTAATTACGAAATATCCCCAATCAATTAGCAATTGGATTGATATAATCAACATTGCTCTGATACCACATGTTGATTATATCATTAAACATGTAGCCAAAACATAAAACCTTAATCATAAACTTGAGCATAAAAGTATAGGCACTTATATGTGGGAATTGTTATCTTTGCGGATGATGACGAAGCTATAATTCCCATCAAGATGTTCTTGGTTCCACTTTAGAGTGTCCTCTTGGGATGGATCAAGATTTAGAGAAAAATAAAATATGGAGAGTCATAATTTGGTGTAGTTTATTCTCCTTTTATTCTTATGTTATGGACACTCAAAGGGTAGCCCTACACATTCTCCTAATGTCCTTATTTCCATCAAATAATAACTTATAATTAATCTTTAGGATACTAATGTCATATGGTTGATTGTATTTAGATGATTAATTAAGGCCACAATTATATAGAAGTCTAAAAGGATGGCATTTAGAAAGTTTTGTCAAGTAAAAAACTACTTTTTAGCCTTTACAATTTAAAAAAGGAAAAAATAGTAAAATCATTTGGGCAGATACTACACTCTACACTTTATACTTCATATTGGATAGGTGCACACATTGTTGAAGTAATGTAGTGATACTAAGATACTTAGGTTGTTCATATATACAATAGTTTTTAGTAGTGAGTTGTTGTCAAAGACTAGCCAATCCAAAAGTGAATGTTAATTTTGTGGCTAATAAATATAAAATAAAGAAATAAAAAATAGTAATCAATGATAAGAAAAGAGGTGTTTGAGATATTTGTTACCTTTTATTGCTTCGTTAACAAAACGTTATCATGGATCACAAGAGCTCGTTTTTTAGGCGTGAAGTTGTATTCTATTAATACCATAAATTTGTGTTCTTTTTTAGGGACCCTTTCACACTCGTATATATGGTTTAAACCCGCAAGGAAACGCTCAACAAGGTTGGATCAAACCACAACGATATTCTCGAATCAGCAGGGGAAACTTTATACCGTTGTGGTTTAGTTTTATGTAAGAAAACACCATAAAGGGGCTTATACGGCCCATTACTATGGACCTCTTGGTTTGATGATATCTACTCAAGAGTAGTAACGATAATATAAACCAAGTCATCGGCGTCTTGATCTTATTTCCACGCTTTGTCAAGACTTTACCAAACCCAAAGTCTCAAACTAAAACTTCTCGCCCTCTTTCAAGCAATTAAGATGTTTGACTCTACATAGACATAGAAAACATGAATGTTCCGCGCTAGCGGAAACACGAGGTTATTAGTTTGTTTTTAATGATTCGGAACACTCACTTTCAATATGATACTAATTACTTAAAGTCACACCCACGCACGTCTTGTTAATCCATAGTTTGTATTAATTAACTTCGCATTAAAGGGTTTGCTTTCCCCAAACACCCACAAGGTTGATTACACATTACATTTAATGATTGTTCTTACAATTCCTAATGATTACAATGATTAGAAAGTGGGTAGAAGAAGAGTGACTTATGAAAGAAAAGGAAAGAATTGAGCAAATGATTGAGGAGGCCAAATGGTCTATTTCTAGCTGCTGGAGGCGTGGCACGGCCCGTGCCTAGATGGCACCACCCATACTTGGTCATTGTGACCGGATCTAGAGCTAGAGCCAGGCATGGGGCATATCTCTCAGACACGGCCCGTGGTTAGCTTTGTGGGACCTACTGGATCTTCGAAATCTTCCAAGGATAAGGTTTTCTCGTCTTGTAGTCAAGGCACGATGCTTGTCTCGCCTTCTTCTTGGCTAGTCTTCTAGAACGATCTTCAAAAGATGTTGCTATTTATATTGGTTCACAAGCCATGCTTTGGGGGCACGCGTCGTGCTTTAGGGGCATGGGGAGTGCTTGGATTCCATTTCAGCAGAACTTCTATTTTTCGACCAGAATTGCTTCGTTTGTTTGGTTTGGATTCGTTTTGTCATGAAAACAAATAATAAACGAAATAAGCTTATTTAAAATATATTTGTAACAAAACCAATAAAAAGTGGGTTTATTTTAATACGAAAAACATGTATATTTATACGCATGTCAGTGGAGTTGTTCATCCCTTCACATCCACGTTGTGGCCATGAAAAGGGTGGCACAATGTTTCACATCATGGCTGAAAGCCACTTAGGAACACACCCCCTCCCACGACGGTACACCACTTAGCCTTAGAAAGTGAATGATGGCTTTTTAATTATTTAATTTGTTCTATGTTTTTTTCTAATATGTATGACTTTTAGTTATTTAATTTGTTCTATGTTTTTTTTTCTAATATGTATGTGTAGGTACCTAAAGGATTTTAATATTTCATATTATAAAGTAGGAGTTAAATGGATATTTTCAACTACATCCATCTTAGCGATTAAATGTATTTAAGGATGAAACAGTAGGGATAATATGCATCATTTCCAATACTTAAGGATGAAAGGGGAAATTTTAACATACTACAGAGAGATTTACGATGTAATTTACTTAAAGCATAAGTAACAGAGAGATCTACATTGTAATTTACTTAAAACATAAGTGTAATGTGTTGGTGCATGTGTCTGTCGACTTCGTCTTGTATCGAGTCTTGTACTTAGAATGTTAGATCAGGACATGTAGTTCGAGATAATAGGTAATTCCGCTTGAAGAGGTAATTCCGCTTGAAAGGTTACTAGGTAATTCCGTGCGGAATTAGATTCCGCTTGGAATTCTGATTCCGTTTGAACCGTTTAAAACGAAATTAGTAATTCCGTTTCTGTTGGGTAATCCCGTTTGGTAATCTCGCACGGTATTATAATTCCGTTTGAATGGGTGCAAATTCAAACGATATTAGGGTAATTCCGTTTCAAGGTTAATCTCGTTTGAACAGGGTATTTACGTTTGAAAGGGATTTCTTTTGATAAGTGTAATTCCGTTTGAAAACACTGTTTGTGAATTTTTTGAAAACCGAAACATGGAAGAGGAATTTTTCATCAGGAAGTTCTTCAAAAGGATCAAACAGCAACACAAGTTTTTCATCATATCCATCATTTGATCCGAACATTTCAGCAACAAAGAATGGCAAGAAACTACAATGCAATATTGTATTGAATCTTGAGAATGGTCAGGATTATTCTAAAGAAGTTTCAAAAAGCCATATGTCTTTGTTGGGAACCGTGTTAGAGTCTTATGGAAGTTTTGTGGCAGGACGGATCGGGAATCCAATGTTGACAAAAGAGGATTACGATCAGATTGATGCTAAAGAGATGGAGTTAATGGATATAAAATGGTGTATGGCTAGTGTGTTGAGACGAGGTGAGAAATTCAAACAGATCACAGGAAGAGATGACTTCCGTGATGCATGTGTTTCTAATTTAGGTTTTGATAAATCTAAAGTTACTTGTTTTCGTTGCAGGGAAAAAGGACACTTCAAGAGGGAGTGCACTAATCGCGAAGCAAGTGGAGCTCAAAATCCATTCAACAACAATGATTACTATCGAAAATCGATCTATCATCAAGTTGCTCAACAACAAGAACCACAAGTAGCACATGGTAGAAAAGTAATCGAGGAGTCTTCAAAGAGAGCTTGTATGGTGAATCGGGATGTCAAAAAGCCAACAAAAGGTTTCAGTTGGGACAAATATATTTCAGCTAATAATAAAGCATGCCTGATAAACCAAGATGATGAAACGTTACCAGAAGGATTTAGCTGGGAAGATTTAAGTTGGGATGATTACTGTCCGGACAAAGAAATACTAAAAGCCAAAGCTTTTGTTGCTCGAGTTGAAGAAGATAGTGATGATGATAGAGAGTATTATGCGAGGAGAATGGAAGCTCATTTGAAAATGATGGCAGAAAGTGATAGTGAAGATGAAAAAGCTAAAAAGAAAAAGAAAAATGTCAAAACACCAGTCAGCAGTGATGATGAGGAAATTCCAGTGATAAGGAAAAAGGTGAAAAACATTCCAGAGTTCAAAGTTGAAATGGAAGCTAATGCACAAAAGGTTCCTGTGACATGTGAAAACTGTGAAGCAGTAAAAAAGCAGAACAACATATTGGTTCATAACATGAACAGATTGAAAGAATCATATGATGTTCTGAACAAAGCAATGAATCAATACAATCAATCAAGTGAAGAACATGCAACATGTGACAACTAGCACCAAACCGGTAATTTCCGTACACTTTAATTATTATTTAATGACTGCAATTATGTGCTTAATTGTCAACCTTGTTTGATTACATGATATACAAGTGAATTCATGCACGTTTTATACTACAAAATATTGCTTTATACATTAACGAGAGCGTTGCGTCAGAAATACTAGTAAACTCACCGGTAAGACGCATTGTGTCAACAAAACTGCAGAAAGCAGTCAGACAATAAAAATTGGAGCCTAGGTGTAGGTCCAACGTCAAGAATACATTAAAACCCAAGAGTATATACAAGGGTTAACATATAAACTGCACTAGAAAGCACCCGAAATGCATTTTAAGTGTAGGATTTTATATAATTCAGCAATAAATCAGCTTTTAACAACATAAATATTATGCAGAATTCATGTTTTAACATCCAGAATATTTCCCTAAGTGTCGGGAATCGAAAGTATTACAAAAGGGTACTTAAAGGGCACTAAATGGTGCAATTTGCCACTTTAACGAACCGGTATCTAACCGAACAACCGGACATAACCCGGAATATCAAAATATTAGTTGAAGCATTGTTTTTATTTTTCTGAGCTAGTTATGGTTGCCAAACACCATATTACATCATAAAAACACTTAAACACTTAGAACCCCTAAACATATCACTTAATGTGTAACTAGATTAAGTAACCAAGAATCAAGATCCAAATAGACCCCCCCCCATCTAATGGCCGGTTATGAAGGAGCCCCACATGAGGATTTTGTGTTGATATTTTATTGGATCTTGTCTCCCCTTTTCTAACACATTACACATTGGGCCATGACATGTTGGGGGATTATAAGTTAATACACAAGTTCAAGACCATTCATTCTCAAACATTCACCACACTTCACTTTTCCTTCTTCCTCCTTCCTTTGCTCACGGCACCAACACACACACACATCCATCTTTTTCAATCCATTTCCTAGCAATCCAAGGTGTTTTGGTGGTGTAAGAAGGTCACTAACGAAGCTCGGTGCAAGCGGATCTTGAAGGACCTCATTCGTTTGCTTTTATCCACTACATTTGCAACCTTGTTCTTCCCTAGCTTCAAGCTAGTAGTAAGCACCTTGAACACTCTTATTTACTTCTATTTTGAGTGGTTAAAAGTTGATGTTTAATGATTAACACAAGAACACTAAGAATCATAAAAATGAAACATGGACATGAGCTCTAAATATAAAGAAATCATGTTGTTTTAAGTGTTGATATACTTGTTGATTATTGTTTGTTTGTAGAAATGATGTAGATCCTCATATAATCTTGCTAGATCATGATTAAAAACATAATCTAGCAAGATGAGGGGATGGACATGTTAAAGGTTATGAATCATCCTCACAAAAAGTCATGAACTTGAATAAATAAGATGTTTCTTGTAAAACAATGAACAAGTAAGTTTAAAGTCTTGTAAATCTAAATATTTCAAGTATGATTTACCAAGAAACCAAGTTAAAAATACAAGTTTCACTAAATCTTGGTTCTTACATAAATAAACATCACTTTTAGTGGTTAACAAAGTAAAGAAACACATGTGTAACAAGAAAAATACATGAAGAAGTATTTTTAGAAAACATGAACATAAGTTGTAAAGAATCATATTCTTTAAAATTGGAGTTTTTAAAGAAACAACCACACTTTAAAGGGTAACAAGACTTACTAAATACACTAGTAAGTTACTAATCATTTTTTATAAAGTATGAAGTTCATGAAATAGAGAAATTGTTGTTTATTGTTGATGATTGTTGTTGAAATTGATGGATGATGATTTAAAAGAAAATAAACACATGTTTTGAAAACATGGGAAACCTCCATTTTTAGGGGAAACTCTGTCAAAATTTCTATAAATTTTGACACTTAGAAAAATATAAGTTTTTGAGAAACTTATCCCCTAAAAATGTATCTAAAAGCATTTACCAAGGTTTCCCTAATTTTTTAGTTAAGAAATGATGTTTTCTTTAAGATTAAAAATTTATATTAAGAATGCATATTTTTGAGAAAAACATATATATATTTGTTGATCACCAAATTTTGTGCTAAGTGTATGTAGTATGTATTATACGTGATAGTGTATTAGGGCTTGAAAATACACTAAATACTCTTGAGGAGTGAAAACACAAAAATACACATACAACATACAAGATACTTATATTTATTTTTGAGAAAATAATATAATTAAGACACATAGTTAAAAATATAAATTATTTTTAACACAAGAACAAATGCACAAAAGATAGTGACTGTACTTGTGCGGTACAAGTCTAGTGACTAACGATAATAAAACACGTTTAGGTCACGACGCTATATAAGCAAAATCCGGTGAAGTTTACGACGCAAGGAACGCAAAGTTGTGAGTTCATGCTCCCCATTTTCTTTAACTGTTTTCAGTTTTATAACTTCGGGGGTGAAATACATGTTACTAAATGTTTACAGGAAAGTTCGTGTCCCCACTTTTAATCTTTTACATACTTTTAAATTTGGGGCGAACACATGAAAATTGATATTTGATATAATAAACGAGAGTTGACACTTGATATAATAAACGAGAATTGATACTTGATATAATAAACGAGAATTGATACTTGACATGATGAATACATAAACAAGAAGCACTCTTGGTGATCACTAGTACCAAGTATAATGCGTTTTGAGGAATGATACGAGAAATCGTGTCACGAATAGGGTACCATAAGCACCATTAATCGTGTACATACTTAGACCGCAGAACAAAATGTTAGATCTAACGGGTGACCGGGCAGCCACACTCTCGGTGAACACTAGTACCGAGTAGTGCTTTTGTGTCTCCGTCGTGAATCGACAACTAGAAAAATGCCTATGGTTTGGTGACTTCCTATGTCGTGTCACATGTTAATGGCCTTGCAACCCATTAACTACACAAGAATACTTTATTTGTATGAAGTTCGTACACAAGAATACTTTATTTGGTTTATACCACAAGAATATTTAATTTACACAAGAATACTTTATTTTCACAAGATACTTATCATGTTTTCATACAAAGTATACAAATGTGTTCAACACAAAACTGCATGAATTCACACCAACATTATGTTGACGTTTTTTTTTTCTTCCAAAACTCACATGTATTTCAGGTAACTAAAAGTGGATGTGCGCGCGGTCTTACTCGTGCTCGTGGATGTCGTTTACGTATGTCTTAAATAAGTTGTAAACTTTTAGACAATATGTTGTTTCGTGATGTAAACACTTAATCTATGTTTCCGTTATGTAATGGTAATGATGTTTGAAGTTATTTTTATGAGCATGTAGTATGTTTACCTTTCGTATTCAATGAGAACCTTTCATGATCACACCTTGTGCTTTTGCCGCAGAAAGGGGTGTGAGAGATTGGTATCAGAGCTGCGATTGTAGTGAACCAGGATTCCTTCTCGAGTCTAGACTACAATCTCTAGGATCCTTTCACGAAAACAAATTTTCAAAAAGTTTTCATTGCATAAAATGTCCCGCGACATCCATTACCTGAAACTGTTTACAAAGAGTCAAGAAAAGACACTACGAGACTTAGTTTGTGATTGAGAATTACTTGCAATTATGTGTGATAATTGACATATGCATATACTAGAAGTAAAATGTCACAAGTATACGTGACTTTACCTAAAAACAATGGTCTATCTGAAGGAAGAAATATGAGGATGAAACGAACTGTGCGGACTGTGCAAGGAGTTACGTAATTATGGATGCATACATAATTATGGAATTCAGTGCACAAAAACCATAGCAAGTTTTGTCACGTATAGATGCCCTCAGAGCAAGAAAAGGGTCAAACGTGAACACCAGCCTATTAAACACTCTGCTAGAGTAATAATTGTTTGATGTCACTTATGTGGTATATGCCTGTGTATATATATACTACTATTGTCTAGTATGACGATATCGAACAAATGTCTAACCCTGTTGTGTTATGTTCTGTCAGAAGATGGCACACAGGAAAGCTGTGAACGCTCGTGATCAACCTCCTCCTCCCCCACTGCCGGGAACTGCTGAAGAGCTGAACGCTCTACTGGAGGAAAGGATCTCCGCAGCTATCGCCCAGTACGAGGCAAACCGAACCCAAGACAGTGGCGGACCAAGCAATGCCAGGCGTAATGGGAATGGAGATTTGTCTGGAGGAAACGCAGCTCAAGGCTGCACTTTCAAGTAGTTTCTCGACTGCAAACCAATGAACTACGATGGCACTGGAGGTGCAGTAGCGTTTGTACGCTGGACGTAGAAGACTGAAGCTACTATCCGCATGAGCAAGTGTACCGCGGATCAGCAAGTCACTTTTGCTACTGGGTTGTTTGTCGATGAAGCTTTGACTTGGTGGAACTTGCAAGTCCAAACCTTGGGCGATGATGCCGCTTATGGCCTAACTTGGGATGAACTGAAGGAAAGAATGAGAGAGAAGTGCTGCTCTCGTGCTGAACTCCAAAGACTGGAAACGGAGTTCTGGCACTTGACCATGGAAGGTGCAGACATTAATGGTTATACTCAAAGGTTCCACGATCTGTCTAGAGTGCTTCCCTACATGGTGACTCCCGAATTTAAGCGCGTTCAACGCTACATTTGGGGACTGGCCTCATAATTCCGTGGCATGGTAACTTCGGCCAAACCCCAAACTATCACTGAGGCTGTAACTCTGGCTGTCAGCCTTACAGAAGATTGTGTTCGTATGAAGAAGCTATCACTAAACCCAACAGAAAAGACCGAGACGCATGTTGATTCGTCCGGCGAAAAGAAAAGGAAACATGCAAACCTGAATCAAGCAACTCGTAACAACAAGGGTTTCAACAAGAAGCGCGACACTAACCCGCCTTAGGAGACGAAAACCCTTGCAACCATGAATGCTACCAAGAGGTACCTGGGCACTCGGCCCATTTGCAACAATTGCAAGCGTCATCACGAAGGGGTTTGTCGTGTTCCAAAATGCGACAAGTGCGGAAGACTGGGTCACCATACTGAGGATTGTTGGGGAAAAGGAAATAAGATGGATTGGTTGTCCAAGAACAAAGCTGAAGTTATTTGTCATAAGAAAATCATTCGCATCCCTTTAGCGAATGGTGAAACTCTCATCGTGCATGGAGAAAAGCGAGACGCGCCTCTTCGAATCATCAGTTGCATGAAGGCACACAAGTGCTTAAGGAAAGGATGTGTTGCCTTCCTAGCACACGTTGTAGATAAGAAGGCTGAGGAGCCGAAACTCGAAGACATTCCTGTGGTGAAGGAATTTCCTGATGTTTTTTCTGAAGATCTACCAGGACTACCTCCGCAACGACAAGTCGAATTCCGTATAGACTTGGTTCCAGGAGCCGCTCCTGTAGCCAAGGCACCCTATCGGCTTGCACCATCTGAAATGCAAGAATTATCTACACAACTCCAAGAGTTGTTGGATAAAGGATTCATAAGGCCAAGCTTCTCACCTTGGGGCGCTCCAGTATTGTTCGTGAAGAAAAAGGATGGAACTCTGCGGATGTGTATCGATTACAGAGAACTGAACAAGCTCACTATCAAGAATCGGTATCCATTACCGAGGATTGATGACTTATTTGATCAGTTGCAAGGATCAAGTTACTATTCCAAGATCGACCTTCGATCTGGATACCATCAGTTAAGGATACAAGAGGAAAGCGTACCAAAGACTGCATTCAGAACACGCTATGGGCATTACGAGTTTCTTGTGATGCCATTCGGGCTGACAAACGCGCCAGCAGTCTTTATGGTTCTGATAAACCGCGTATGCAAACCATATCTCGATAAATTCGTAATTGTATTTATCGATGATATCCTAATTTACTCGCGAACGAAAGAAGAACATGAGCAACATCTCAGAACTATTCTGGAACTACTGAAGAAAGAGAAGCTTTATGCAAAGTTCTCGAAGTGCGAATTCTGGATTCGCGAAGTGTAATTTCTTGGTCACGTTGTGAATAAGAAGGGCATTCATGTAGACCCATCCAAGATTGAAGCAATAAAGAATTGGGAAGCCCCCAAGACCCCAACTGAAGTTCGACAATATTTTTGGGCCTAGCGGGCTATTATCGGCGTTTCATCGAGAATTTCTCCAAGATAGCTCAACCGCTAACCACCCTTACACAGAAAGACAAGAAATACGACTGGGGTTACAAACAGGAAGAAGCCTTCCAGCTACTTAAAAACAAGCTATGTGATGCACCGATACTATCCTTACCCGAAGGCACTGAAGACTTCGTGGTTTACTGCGACGCTTCATGACAAGGCTTGGGTTGCGTGCTCATGCAACGCCAGAAAGTCATCGCTTACGCTTCAAGACAATTAAAGGTACATGAAAAGAATTACACCACGCACGACTTGGAACTAGGTGCGGTGGTATTCTCCTTAAAAATCTGGCGACACTATTTATATGGTACTCGATGTACAATCTTCACAGATCATAAAAGCCTGCAACACATACTTGATCAGAAGGAATTAAACATGCGACAGCGACGTTGGGTCGAGCTGCTGAACGATTATGACTGTGAGATTAAGTACCATCCTGGAAAGGCAAACGTTGTAGCAGACGCACTAATTCGAAAGGAAAGGGTTAAGACCCTAAGGGTTCGAGCATTAGAAATGACTATTCGAACGAACCTCACTGCACGCATTCGTGATGCACAACAAGAAGTTCTTAAAGGAGAAAACGGCAAAGCTGAATACCTCCGGGGTATGTTGAGATACATGGTGCCAAATGAAGAGGGAGCCTTATACTTTAAGAAGCGTATTTGGGTTCCGCTCTATGGTGGCATGCGAGAAGTCATCCTTGAAGAAGCACATAAATCGAAATACTCGATCCATCCAGGATCGGACAAGATGTATCAAGACTTAAAAGAATACTATTGGTGGCCAAGACTCAAAAGAGACGTTGCTGTCTATGTTGGAAAATGCCTAACCTGTGCTAAGGTTAAGGCTGAATATCAGAAACCGTTCGGCCTACTACAACAACCAGAGATACCCATGTGGAAGTGGGAGCAAATCTCGATGGACTTCATAACGAAATTACCCAGGACCCTGAGAGGGCACGATATGATATGGGTGATAGTTGATCGGTTAACAAAGTCTGCGCACTTCCTACCGATCCGAGAAAAAGACAGCACTGGAAAGCTTGCTGAGATATACTTAAAAGAAATTGTGGCACGTCATGGAGTGCCTATCTCAATCATTTCAGACAGAGATGGACGCTTTGTCTCAAGAATCTGGCAATCCTTTCAGGAGGCCTTTGGATCTTAGTTAGATCTAAGCACGGCCTTCCATCCATAAACAGACGGTCAGAGCGAACGGACTATACAAACATTAGAAGATATGCTTCGCGCATGTGTCATGGATCTAGGCGGCAGCTGGGATACTCATCTACCTTTAGTTGAGTTTCCCTACAATAACAGTTATCATACAAGCATAAAAGCCGCACCGTTCGAAGCTCTGTATGGCCGCAAGTGCCGATCGCCCTTATGTTGGGCAGACACTGGAGATAAACGTATGGTTGGTCCTGAACTTATACAAGAGACAACCGACAAGATTATGCAGATCCGAGAGCGCATTAAGGCGGCTCGAGATCGACAAAAGAGCTACGCTGATCGAAGACGGAAACCATTAGAATTCGAGGTGGGAGACAAAGTTTTGTTGAAGGTCTCACCTTGGAAAGGCGTAGTACGATTCAGAAAACGTGGGAAGCTAAATCCACGATACATCGGACCATTCAGAATCTTGGAAATAATTGGTTCTGTGGCGTATAAGTTGGAATTACTGGAAGAACTTGGGGCACATATCTTATGATGCTAAGGAACAAGAAAGGGTTTAGCAGTCTGACATTGAGCAAATTCATTGAGAAACTTGAAGCTCAGGAAATGGAACAAAGGAAGATCTCGAGAATGAAAGATTTGATGGTGAACAAGACTTTGGTCTTTATTACAAAGGTGGTGTCAGTGATAAAACCACCAACATGTCACCAAAGATTGAAACTGCATTTAATGCAAAGAGTTCATCAGGAAGTTCTTCAAAAGGATCAAACAGCAACACAAGTTTTTCATCATATCCATCATTTGATCCGAACATTTCAGCAACAAAGAATGGCAAGAAACTACAATGCAATATTGTATTGAATCTTGAGAATGGTCAGGATTATTCTGAAGAAGTTGCAAAAAAGCCATATGTCTTTGTTGGGAACCGTGTTAGAGTCTTATGGAAGTTTTGTGGCAGGACGGATCGGGAATCCAATGTTGACAAAAGAGGATTACGATCAGATTGATGCTAAAGAGATGGAGTTAATGGATATAAAATGGTGTATGGCTAGTATGTTGAGACGAGCTGAGAAATTCAAACAGATCACAGGAAGAGATGACTTCCGTGATGCAGGTGTTTCTAATTTAGGTTTTGATAAATCTAAAGTTACTTGTTTTCGTTGCAGGGAAAAAGGACACTTCAAGAGGGAGTGCACTAATCGCGAAGCAAGTGGAGCTCAAAATCCATTCAACAACAATGATTACTATCGGAAATCGATCTATCATCAAGTTGCTCAACAACAAGAACCACAAGTAGCACATGGTAGAAAAGTAATCGAGGAGTCTTCAAAGAGAGCTTGTATGGTGAATCAGGATGTCAAAAAGCCAACAAAAGGTTTCAGTTGGGACAAATATATTTCAGCTGATAATAAAGCATGCCTGATAAACCAAGATGATCAAAAGTTACCAGAAGGATTTAGCTGGGAAGGTTTTAGTTGGGATGATTACTGTCCGGACAAAGAAATACTAAAAGCCAAAGCTTTTGTTGCTCGAGTTGAAGAAGATAGTGATGATGATAGATAGTATTATGCGAGGAGAATGGAAGCTCATTTGAAAATGATGGCAGAAAGTGATAGTGAAGATGAAAAAGCTAAAAAGAAAAAGGTCAAAACACCAGTCAGCAGTGATGATGAGGAAATTCCAGTGATAAGGAAAAAGGGGAAAAACATTCCAGAGTTCAAAGTTGAAATGGAAGCTAATGAACAAAAGGTTCATGTGAAAACTGTGAAGCAGTAAAAAAGCAGAACAGCATATTGGTTCATAACATGAACAAATTGAAAGAATCATATGATGTTCTGAACAAAGCAATGAATCAATACAATCAATCAAGTGAAGAACAAGCAACATGTGACAACTGGCACCAAACCGGTAATTTCCGTACACTTTAATTATTATTTAATGACTGCAATTATGTGCTTAATTGTCAACCTTGTTTGATTACATGATATACAAGTGAATTCATGCACGTTTTATACTACAAAATATTGCTTTATGCATTAACGAGAGCGTTGCGTCAGAAATACTAGTAAACTCACCGGTAAGACGCATTGTGTCAACAAAACTGCAGAAAGCAGTCAGACAATAAAAATTGGAGCCTAGGTGTAGGTCCAACGTCAAGAATACATTAAAACCCAAGAGTATATACAAGGGTTAACATATAGACTTTACGGAAGCTAAAATACGCACTAGAAAGCACCCGAAATGCACTTTAAGTGCAGGATTTTATATAATTCAGCAATAAATCAGCTTTTAACAACGTAAATATTATGCAGAATTCATGTTTTAACATCCAGAATATTTCCCTAAGTGTCGGGAATCGAAAGTATTGCAAAAGTGTACTTAAAGGGCACTAAATGGTGCAATTTGGCACTTTAACGAACCGGTATCTAACCGAACAACCGGACATAACCCGGAATATCAAATTATTAGTTGAAGCATTGTTTTTATTTTTCTAAGCTAGTTATGTTACCAAACACCATATTACATCATTAAAACATTTAAACACTTAGAACCCCTAAACATATCACTTAATGTGTAACTAGATTAAGTAACCAAGAATCAAGATCCAACTAGACCCCCCCCCCCATCTAATGGCCGGTTATGAAGGAGCCCCACATGAGGATTTTGTGTTGATATTTTATTGGATCTTGTCTCCCCCTTTCTAACACATTACACATTGGGCCATGACATGTTGGGGGATTATAAGTTAATACACAAGTTCAAGACCATTCATTCTCAAACATTCACCACACTTCACTTTTCCTTCTTCCTCCTTCCTTTGCTCACGGCACCAACACACACACACACACATCCATCTTTTTCAATCCATTTCCTAGCAATCCAAGGTGTTTTGGTGGTGTAAGAAGGTCACTAACGAAGCTCGGTGCAAGCGGATCTTGAAGGACCTCATTTGTTTGCTTTTATCCACTACATTTGCAACCTTGTTCTTCCCTAGCTTCAAGCTAGTAGTAAGCACCTTGAACACTCTTATTTACTTCTATTTTGAGTGGTTAAAAGTTGATGTTTAATGATTAACACAAGAACACTAAGAATCATAAGAATGAAACATGGACATAAGCTCTAAATATAAAGAAATCATGTTGTTTTAGGTGTTGATATACTTGTTGATTATTGTTTGTATGTAGAAATGATGTAGATCCTCATATAATCTTGCTAGATCATGATTAAAAACATAATCTAGCAAGATGAGGGGATGGACATGTTAAAGGTTATGAATCATCCTCACAAAAAGTCATGAACTTGAATAAATAAGATGTTTCTTGTAAAACAATGAACAAGTAAGTTTAAAGTCTTGTAAATCTAAATATTTCAAGTATGATTTACCAAGAAACCAAGTTAAAAATACAAGTTTCACTAAATCTTGGTTCTTACATAAATAAACATCACTTTTAGTGGTTAATAAAGTAAAGAAACACATGTGTAACAAGAAAAATACATGAAGAAGTATTTTTAGAAAACATGAACATAAGTTGTAAAGAATCATATTCTTTAAAAATGGAGTTTTTAAAGAAACAACCACACTTTAAAGGGTAACAAGACTTACTAAATACACTAGTAAGTTATTACGCATTTTTTATAAAGTATCAAGTTCATGAAATAGAGAAATTGTTGTTTATTGTTGATGATTGTTGTTGAAATTGATGGATGATGATTTAAAAGAAAATAAACACATGTTTTGAAAACATGGGAAACCTCCATTTTTAGGGAAACTCTGTCAAAATTTCTATAAATTTTGACACTTAGAAAAATATAAGTTTTTGAGAAACTTATCCCCTAAAAATGTATCTAAAAGAATTTACCAAGGTTTCCCTAATTTTTGAGTTAAGAAATAATGTTTTCTTTAAGATTAAAATTTTATATTAAGAATTCATATTTTTGAGAAAAATATATATATTTGTTGATCACCAAATTTTGTGCTAAGTGTATGTAGTATGTATTATACGTGATAGTGTATTAGGGCTTGAAAATACACTAAATACTCTTGAGGAGTGAAAACACAAAAATACACATACAACATACAAGATACTTATATTTATTTTTGAGAAAATAATATACGTAAGACACATAGTTAAAAATATAAATTATTTTTAACACAAGAACAAATGCACAAAAGATAGTGATTGTACTTGTGCGGTACAAGTCTAGTGACTAACGATAATAAAACACGTTTAGGTCACGACGCTATATAAGCAAAATCCGGTGAAGTTTACGACGCAAGGAACGCAAAGTTGTGAGTTCATGCTCCCCCTTTTCTTTAACTGTTTTCAGTTTTATAACTTTGGGGGTGAAATACATGTTACTGAATGTTTACAGGAAAGTTCGTGTCCCCACTTTTAATCTTTTACATACTTTTAAACTTGGGGCGAACACATGAAAATTGATATTTGATATAATAAACGAGAGTTGACACTTGATATAATAATTGAGAAATATACTTGATATAATAAACAAGAATTGATACTTGACATGATGAATACATAAACAAGAAGCACTCTTGGTGATCACTAGTACGAAGTATAATGCGTTTTGAGGAATGATACGAGAAATCGTGTCACGAATAGGGTACCATAAGCACCATTAATCGTGTACATACGTAGACCGCAGAACAAAAGGTTAGATCTAATGGGTGACCGGGCAGCCACACTCTCGGTGAACACTAGTACCGAGTAGTGCTTTTGTGTCTCCGTCGTGAATCGACAACTAGAAAAATGCCTATGGTTTGGTGACTTCCTATGTCGTGTCACATGTTAATGGCCTTGCAACCCATTAACTACACAAGAATACTTTATTTGTACGAAGTTCGTACATAAGAATACTTTATTTGGTTCATACCACAAGAATACTTTATTTACACAAGAGTACTTTATTTTCACAAGATACTTATCATGTTTTCATACAAAGTATACAAACGTGTTCAACACAAAAATGCATGAATTCACACCAAAATTATGTTGACATTGTTTTTTTCCAAAACTCACATGTATTTCAGGTAACTAAAAGTGGATGTGCGCGCGGTCTTACTCGTGCTCGTGGATGTCATTTACGTATGTCTTAAATAAGTTGTAAACTTTCAGACAATATGTTGTTTCGTGATGTAAACACTTAATCTATGTTTCCGTTATGTAATGTTAATGACGTTTGTAGTTATTTTTATGAGCATGTAGTATGTTTACCTTTCGTATGCAATGAGAACCTTTCATAATCACACCTCGTGCTTCCGCCGCAGAAAGGGGTGTGACACAACAGCCATGAAAACACTTCAAGGAGCTTTAATGATAAAGCAGAAAAGTGTTAACAGTTACATTGAAAAATGTGCTGTGCTTGAACAAAAACTGGAGACACAAAGAATTGAGACAGAAAGAGTAAAACGTTTGTTAAAAAGTTACTCATGTACTTCTTATGTCATTGACAGGATTTATCCAACTATTGAAGGCATGAAGGCATTTGAGGATGATGAAGTAACTAAAGAACAAAAGGTATCTGAAGAAAAGACTCCTGAAAAGAAGAAAGAAAAGAAGAAGGATACTGAAGTGAATGATTCTGGTAAGAAACAAGGTTTCAGTTACAACAAGTGTCCACCCCCACTTGAAAATGGATATTCTCCGAGAAATCCAAATTCAGAAAGAGTCGAAAAGACAACAAATTTACAGTGGGAGTCGGAGTCTTCAGTTAATCTGTCATAAAATATTGATGTTACGTTTACATCGTCTGACACTGATCAACAATCTCAATTGATGAAGAAAGTGGTGGATCATGTGTTAGATAACGATGATACTGAGGAGTCAAAATCGGAGTCTAAGTCAGAGTCAAAGTCTGAGTCCAGCACTCCAAGTCAAACCGTCAAACAGGGCAAAAGAGTTTACAATAAAGAATTCATGTTATCAAAATCTAATTTGAATGATAAAACATTTAAAGTGGCTTATACTTTGAATGATTCTGACAAATTATATTTTGATGAGGAATTTCCAATAAGAGGTGTTAAACCAGAAATGATTAAAAAGGTTTTCAAATTAACAGAAATTAATATTTCTGAAATAAAAGATGTAAATCTTAATGATAAACCTAAAAAGTACACCTCAAGAGTTCAACAAAGAGAAAACAAGAAAAAGGGTTATAGTTCTAGTTATCGAAAGAAACCAAACCATAACAGTAATTTCAAAAAGAAAGGACTTGGTTTTATTCCACCAGAAAATCATAAAAATGAAAAATATGTTCGAGATTTTAAATAAAAAATGATATTTGTTTCAGGTACATCTTCTGAAGAAGAGAAATAAAATCTATTCAGAAATCAGTCGAATAGAGAATTCCTTGCGAAGAAGCAAGAAGAGATGAGGATTGCTGATCAAATGAAAGAAACGAGAACCTATTTCCAATGCAACACTATTGGTCATATTGCTAAAAATTGTTCCAAGGCAATACAATCAAAATAGGGAGTTTCTCGTAAACTGAAAGATAAAGAGGTTGTGTTTGAACCACCAATTGAGAGAACTAAAATTTTAAAAAATTCAACTTTTGAGATTGGTGAATGTTCAAACAGGTTTTACAAGAAAATGACAAATCTTGACAACCAAAAATGGGTTGTTAAGAAATCAGAGGATAGTTCTAGCAATGATTCTGATTCATCAAAATCAGAGGAGCTATTGTCTGGCGATGAATCTGATTTCACAAAATCAGATGAGCCAAAATTTGAGGTTAAAAATGTGAATTCAGTTCCTCCAATGGATGATGTTAACTTTCCACCATTGAGGGCTGAGAATTTTAAACAAAAGGTTGGTAAAATTGAGATTTCAAATCAATTTTTCTCAGAAAAGAAAGAATTTGATATTGAGAAAGCCTTTAACTCCAAAGTGCAACATATTTTTGGTAAAATGGTTGATGGGAAGGTCAAAGGGGTGAAGGAGTTTTATGAGAAGAAAATGAAGAAACCAGGTAAGGATGTTTCGTCCCAGGTTTGTGACTGGGATGGAACTTATTACGAACAGTAAAAATCTGGACTTGCCGGAGCTCCCAAGTTGGTAATCGTGGAGCATGAATCGGCATCATTCTTATATTGTTTGTTTGAAAATTTGAAAATAGTTCACAAGTATGACTTGCCGGAACTCCCAGGTTGGTAAGTGAGGAGTAGGAATCGGCATCTTGAGAATTCAACTTACAAGTGGTATTGGTTGGTAAGCCATGTGGTTGAAAAAGAGGTTGTAATATTATAATTAGGATAATCAAGGTCATTAGGTTGAACTTGATTAGACTATTCTTACAAGTGGTATTTTGAGAAACAAAGTGATGAATCCCCTAACCTACAGGTGGTTTTTAAAATCAACACAACTAATTTTCCGGAAAAACCATTTGATTAAAACAAACTTAAGTGTTTTGAAATCAATGGGAAGATAGTTTGTTGTAAGGGGGAGTTCTGATTGTTTATGCCAAGTGGATGGCGATTTGAAGTGATTCGATATCAGTTGTCAGTTTTACTTGTATAGTTTATTTTCAAATTTCTTTAAATGTGTATGCATTTTAGGGGGGGTAAGAAATTTCAGAAAATCCAAAAACATTTGAAAATTTGAAAAAGTAAAAAACATGATAAAATGAAAAATGAGTTTTTGTGTAAAAAAGAGGAAATAATAGTACATCAGTGGACGATCACAGCATGCTAAAGAAATAGAAAGTCAAAAAGTGATAAACGGTCTCACTGATGATGTGCCAATAGATTTTTGCACATTTAGTAGATTGTGACGAGATATAAACCTAAATTTCAAACTTGCTTATATCGTGGGGAACATCTCTCGGATATATGGGTAACCCCCGAAATCTTGTTTGAAAGGTCCCTCTTTATGAGATACTAGGTCTTTATGCTCAGTGATATCTGGGGTATTATCTCGGGACTTCTGATTTTGCGGAAGCAATGGCCTAGTCCCCAGAGAATACTTTACGCTTGCTTGAAAAATAGCCTACCCTCAGCATAAAAAATGATGAAACATTAAAAAATGCTAATCATGTGCTGTTGTAAAAAAGATCCTCTAAAGGGGCCACACCAAAAGTCGAAGTCGTCATCTCTCTGCTGAACGGAAGTTCTGACCTGAGCTCTCACGGTCTTTGCAATATAACCCCTTACAAATATCATCTGTGGTATACTCACCTGTAAGACTGAATATTGGGATCTGGATACGGGAGTATATTCTGAAGTGGGACACGCGATTAAGTTTAAGTGCTTAAAACATTAATCTCGTATCTCGAAACAGTTGAACTTTGTGTGAGAATTTAAGTGGACCAGTATGCTGACAATCTAAGTGAATCGTTTAGAACTTAAAATGTTTGAAGCTTAACGGTGTTGGTGATTTGTCTTAAAAACTGATATGATCCTCTTACACAAACTCGCAAATTTAAAACAAATTATTTCTATTGCATTTTATTTCATTTTATATTCAAAAAGATTTTCAGTGTGTTTTAGCATAAATTTTTGAAAAATAAAAAAAAGATTTTCAACAACTGATGTTGGAAAGCTGATTTTCAAAATTCCAAGTGCTAAACATGATGAACAAATGGTTTGGGAGAGTGTGTTTTTGAAAAGAAAAATGATATTTCTTTAAGTGGTTCATCAGAGATTATATTGTAAAAATCATTCATTGAATGAATAATTCCACAAGTGGTCATCAGTGATTGTAAATGTTAAATCATTCTGAGATTGATTTTACAAATGGTAAAAAGAGTTTAAATTTGTGAAATTTATTTTTGGGTAGAGTTTTGTGCAGGTTAAAGCCAGGAAACAATTCTGAACCTGTGGAAAGAGTGTGAGCCAGTTCTCGATCTTGAATCTGTGGAAGCTAGACTGCGATCCCAGCTTATTGAGAGGGGGAGTCTGAATGTCAAAGAGCCAGATTCTGAGAATGCTGATGCAGATGAATTTAAGGAAAGATTATCTGTTCGAGGGGAGTCTGTTGGTGATGAAAAGAGAAGAGAGAGATTGAGGATACTTACAGTGTCAGATACTTCAAAGAGTTCGAGAGGACTGATAAAGACTGAAGATGCGAAGACTCGACACTTAAGACTCGTCAACATTTGAGGGGGAGTCTGTTGGTGCATGCGTCTGTCGACTTCGTTTTGTATCGAGTCTTGTACTTAGAATGTTAGATCAGGACATGTAGTTCGAGATAATAGGTAATTCCGCTTGAAGAGGTAATTCCGCTTGAAAGGTTACTAGGTAATTCCGTGCGGAATTAGATTCCGCTTGGAATTCTAATTCCGCTTGGAACCATTTCAAACGGAATTAAACGCCTATATATACCTGTTCAAGCGAAATCATTTGTAACTTTCCGGTCTGAGCAACGAAGTGCTGCCGAAGTGTCGTCTTGCTGTAATTTGTTATCAAATCAATCAAATCGACAGTTAAAGTGTAAATCTAGCTGAATTGACCTTGATACGTCTGCTTCCGCCTTTCGTATTGAGAAAAACTCTTCTGAACGACTCGTTCGGGCCTGAAAACGATCCTACATAACGGATTAGTCGAAAACAAATAAAAAAAATTAAGACTAAACTTCCGTTTTGCTTCCTGCGGTTTGGTCATTTTAACGGTTTTACCCAAATCTTTTAAAAATGGTCATTTTCCTCCGATAGTTTACTATGTTTTTCCCATTTTGATCCCTGCCTCTAACTCCATCAAAATTATTTGTTAACTGAACGGGTATTTTGGTAACTTCAAGTATAAAACTAAGGGTATTCTAGTAAAACTACAAACAAAAATTATATTATATATAATAATAATAATATACAATAAAACCCATAAACAATTTGATTATCTCTTCTCTCTCTATACCCTCTCTCTTCTCTCTACACTCTCTCTTCTCCATTACCAAGAACCACCAACACCAACCGTCACCACCTCACCACCACCGTGCACGGCCCCCACTCGACCACCACCTTGAACCAGCTCCATCAGACCACCACCCCTACCAGACCACCACCAAGAATCACCACCCTGTTGTTACTACTGCCATCACTACAACTACTTCACTTTCGACAATCACCACCACTGCCATCACAACAACCCTGAACCGGAGCTCAATTACAGAACTCAGATCTGAGCAAAATCGAATCCTTTTTTCTAGATCTGAGCAAAACCGTTTACAAAAGACTTGTTATTTTAGCAAAATCCTTCTCAATGTTACTGAAACAAGACCTGCTAGGGTTCTTGATGCAAACTTGTTTTGGTGTATCAAAACTTATGAAATTAGTTCAGATTTATCATCCCGAAACCTACCCAGGTAGATAATCGAGCTTCTGGTGAACCCATTTCAATGGAATTTGGTTCGATCAGACCCGCACCTAATGGGCCAAACCCAATATGTCTCTTTGTTGAGCAAAATCAAATCCTTTTCAGATCTAAGCATGTATGGTGAGTGGTGAGGGTAGCCTGAGATGATGGTGGGGGTTGAGGGGCAATGATGGTGACCATCATGAGTGAGAGATAGAAGAAACAAAGTGTGATGGGGGTTGGGTGGTTCCGGACCGCCGATTGCCATAGGAGGTGGTTGTGGTGGCGGTCATAGCAGGTGGCCGTGGTGGCAGAGGTGATCTTTGGAGGTGGTTGTGGTGGCAAGGGGAAATGGGAGGGGTGGTGGTCAGTTATAGGGGTGATGGTCAATGGTTAATAGGTGGTGATGTTGTGAGATACAGTTCGAATCCAACACGTAGACAATGGAATGGAACATAACATATATTCTGGTATATTTGCGGGACACGAGACTTAGGCCTTTTCAATCAGAATGATCAAAAGTCTCAGCTTGTTGGGTATGCTGATGCTAGATATCTATCAGATCCTCATAAAGCAAGATATTAGACATGCTACATACATACAATGGCACAACAATTTCTTGGAAATTGACTAAGCAAACACTTACAACCACATCATTAAATCATGTCGTATTGCTAGCATGGTATGATGCTGGTCGAGAATGCGTGTGGTTGAGATCAGTGATTAATCATATACAAGAAGCATGCGGATTAGAACAAATCAAGAAGGACCGAACGATTATCTACGAAGACAATGCTGCTAGCATTGCTCAAATCGGAGAAGACTACATCAAGGGTGACAGAACTAAGCATATCTTACCAAAGTTCTTTTCAACCTATGATCTGTAAAAATAAGGGAAAATTGATGTTCGTCAAATCAAGTCAAGTGAAAATTTAGCTGACTTATTCAGAAAATCTTTACCTATAAGTAGTTTCGAGTAGTTATCACATAGGATTGGGCTCCGTAAATTGAAAGACGTAAGTCAAATGATGGGGGAGCATTATACACGTTGTACTCTTTTCCTTGGCTAAGTTTTGTCTCATTGGGTTTTCGTAGTAAGGTTTTTAACGAGACAACATCACTGGTCCAGCAGTAATAGTTTATCTCATAGGTGCCCAAGCACCATCCTGAAGCATGTTGTTAATTGTATACGATGAACAATAATGTATATCTGAGGGGAAGTATTATAAATCTGATATACATATACATCTCCGAGCATCTCTCCCCTAACCCTAATAACCGTTTGACAGTTATTTATACATGTGTATATATACATCTGTATTACATGTTTGCAAGACACTTCCAAAATTTAATACCGTTTCTATTATAAACAAACTAGGTTAGAACCTCGTGTATTACACGAGTTTAATAAATGTAATTTTATATAGTACATAAAAAACAATATATTTTTATAAACCTTCTTTATTACACATGTTGAGTAAATATAATGTTATACATTAAATAATAAAAAAAATATATCTTTAAGAACCTCGTGTATTGTGCGGGTTGAATAAATGTAATTTTATATACCAAACAATAAAAAAGTTATCTTAAAAAAAAACCATGTGTATTCACGGGTGGAAGAAATGTAATTTTATATGCTAAATAATAAAAACATTATACTTAAAAAAACTCCGTGTATTATACGGGTTGAATAAATTTAATTTTCTATAGCAAATAATAAGAAATGTTATATCTTTAAAAACCTTGTGTATTACACGGGTTTATCTATTGTTAAAAGAAAATCTTTCTAAATCAAAATGTATTTTTTTTATTATTTTTTAAATTAGGTTAATACTATTTTAAATTTTTGGTTTGATTAATAAGTTGTTTAATATAATTTCTCATAATTAACAATAATAACATTAACAATAAATAAAATGTATGTTTATCTAATGTTAAGTGAAACAATGCTTTTTAATTTAGATAAGACTTTATGATTTGAAGTTTTAGTTTAGATAAGACTTTACTATTTGAAGTTAAGTTTATGTCAATGATTTAGAGTTGATAAGATTTATATTAACTTAATTAATATTTAATAGTTTAAATTAAATAATAATTATCTACAATCAATGATGGTCTAGAATAATGACAAGTGTCCCTTCATTGGTTTCTTTTATTATATAGTACTAGCGGTAAGACCCGTGTGCAAACACGGGTCGTTTCTTAGAAAACCATGCATAACAAATATAAACGATGAGTATAGTTATATTTATATAGACTTATAAATAAAATAAATAAATAAGTCAGTTGGTAAATACTTAAAGTTTAGAGTATAAAAACTTAAAGTTTAGATTGTGTTGAGTCTTGTTTTTCTTCCATAAATGTCTGAAGAACCATTTTGACGATGTATTCTTCTTGAGCCTTGTCTTCTTTTGTTAGTTCATCCATCTGCTTTTCTTTCATTCTTCGATAAAGGAAGCTAGCATGTGGAGCAGTGGGTCTCCTGATAATCATGCTTTTTAGAAGCAGTGGGATCTCTCTTCCTTAACTCTTCCAAATTTTTGTAGGTAGCTAATACCTTTTCTTCTCTCCACCTTGTAACCTGCTTCCTTGACACATAATCAGCAGTTATCAGCTCTTCTTTCATTCTTTTCAGTTTCAAGGTCCTTTCTGGTACTTTTTTTCTTGTAATTGGCCCAAACTGGAGGAGTTTGCTTTACCTTGTCTTGAATCATCTTTTGAATTCTGGCTGCCTCCTCTTGCAGTTCACTAATGGTCCATTCTTTGTGTTGATACTTTTATGCCCTATACTTCTTGTATGCCATTATGTATTCAAGATAGTCATTTCTCATGCTTTCATAATCTTTTTCTGATAATTTCTGACAAAACACTTTTGAGAACTGCTCTAAAGTTCTAACTTTGGTGAGCAGGTATTGATAATTTCTTTGAATCTCTTTGTCAGACTTTTCCTCTGTATCTCTTCTAGATATATCCTCTGCTTGTTGGGCCTTTATTTTGAGATATTATTCTATATTTCTTGGCAAAGGATAACCTTGAACAGATGGGAGTTTCCTCTTTTCACGATCATCTTCAGAGTAGAAGGATTTGATTTCCTCCCTGACTGCTGGAAGATCTAGAGGATATTGTACTCCTGCAAGGCCAATGGTAATGTTTTGATTGAAGGATTGAACTGAAGATAATGGAACAGGGTTTGGAATGGTGACAAGGGACAATGGTTGTGTAGATGTTAGAGTTGGGGAAGTGTCATTGTTCAGTACAATGTTTGATATCTTTCTCCTTTTGTGCTTTGGAGAAGTTGGTGGTGTATTTGTGGGTTGAGTGGCAGTGATTGAAGTAGTTGGTATCTGACTAACAGCTGTTGAAACAACTGGTGTTTCAACCACTGTTGTCACTACAACAGTTGATGTGTCAACTGTTGTTTTCTGCTTTTTGGCAGGTAGTTTTTGTGGTGGTGATATTGTTTTTGGTATGGCAGTGGATTAAGTGTGGGTTGATGTAGCAGTGATGGCAGTTGTTGAGATAACATCTGCTGAAACAACTGAAGTACCAACAACTGTTGATACAACAGGTGTTTTAACATCTGTTGGTTTGGAGGTTTGATCAGTGGAACTTTTGGGGATTTGAGGAGTTTGTTTGGTGGTTTTGGAAGGTGTGGTTTTGGGTTGGCTTACTTTTCTGGTAGGCTGTCTTCTTTTAGGTTTAGAGGTACCCTGCTCTTCTTTTTCCATCAAAACTTTCTTTTCCTCCTCAAACCTTTTAGACCCTTTTATTTCCATTGACTCTTTCATGTTTGCCTTTAATGCAACAAATGCATTTTGAGTCTCATCAACCTTTTTGGAACCATCTGGCCTTGGGATTTCTACCACAAGTTTGGACATTCGTTCTGGTGGCATGTATAAATCATCTTCTTTTCCCTTCTTCCCTTTAGTTTTCTCCCACTTTTTTACATCATCGGGATTTTCAACATAGATGATTGAAGGAGGAGCAGTGCTAGTGGTTTGAAGCAGATGAGCTTTAATGGCTTTGATATCTGCTTGAGTATCTTTGTATCTAGCTTCCATGACATTTTTGACCATTTGAAGTTGAACTTCATGCTGTTGATCTGCATATTGTCTTTGTTTGTGAAGCAGATGTTGAAACAGATGTCATAGCTCAGCAGGGGATGGAGCAGATGTGACAACTGGCCCAAACCGGTAATTTCCGAACACATTAATTATTGCTTAATGACTGCAATTATGAGTTTAATTGTCAGCAATGTCTGAGCACATGATTAAACAAGTGAATTCATGCATGTTGTATACTACAAAATATTGCTTTATGCATAAACGAGAGCGTTGCGTCAGAATAATAGTAAACTCACCGGTAAGACACACTGTGTCAACGGAACTGCAGAAAGCAGTCAGACAATAAAATAGAGGCCTAGGTGTAGGTCCGACAACAAGAATGCATTAAAACCCAAGAGTACATAAAAGGGTTTAATATATACGCAATACGAAAGCAAAATTATGCACTAAAAAGCACCCGAAACGCACTTTAAGTGCAGAATTTATATAATTCAGCAATAATTCAGCATTTAGACATATAAATATTATGCAGAAATGTCATTTTATTATCCAGAATATTTCCCTAAGTGTTGGGAATCGAAAGAGTACAAGAAAGGTACTTAAACGACACTAAAAAGTGTAATTTAGCACTTTAACGAATCGGTATGCAACCGAACAACCGGACTATAACCGGAACATGAAAATATTGTTGATAACATTATTTATCTTTTTCTGAGCCAGTTAGGGTCCCTGAATACCCTAACACCCGTCATAAAACACAACACACTAGTAACCGGGTTAATCACTTAACTAACCTAGGTTAACCTAACTAGTGTCTAACTAATTAATTGAAATCCAACCAAACTACCCCCCCCCCTTGAAACCGTCCCCATCTAGGGGGACATACTTGGTCCTTCATTATAATATTTTAATCCCTATGTCTAATATCTAAATGACATTGCATCCATTGGATAAAGGATTTGCTTTTGCCTATAAGATCACACTTGTGCACCATGATCATTCACATAACTTCACACCACACCACAACTCTCTCTTTCTCTCTAGAACTTACGGCCAAACACCCCTCTTTCAACCATCCATTTTCGAGTTCGATCATCATCTTTCCAAGCACACACAAGTGTTAAGGGTCACGTATTAGGAGTCTTGGAGCAAACGGAAGGCGAAGGACCTCTCTACTTTGCTTTTATCCACTCGATTTGTGCTTAGATTCTTCCCTAGCCTTGAGCTAGAGGTATAATGCTTAAAACTCATACTTTAACTAATCTAAGGTGGTTAATAAGATGTATGATGATTAAAACTCGGAATCTTGCATTTTGAAGCATTAAAGTCCACTAAACTTGCAAGTATTGTTGGTTAAAAGCATATATGTTGTGTAAAAGTTGTAGTATTTGAAATATATGGTTATCTAGACCCGATCTATGATGTGGTAGCTCGGATCATCGTTTAACCCGGTTTGGTAAGATCATGGATCTTAACATAAAGCTATTTTAGAAGTAACAAGGGTTAAAAGGTGAAACACTACCACACATAAACCATGAACTTGTGTAAAAATGCTTTAACTTGTACAAAAGTGTTTAAAACTAGTAGATCTATGTATCTACAAGTGGTATTTTCAAAAGACCAAGCATCAAAAGAAATCACATGTTCTAAACCGGATCTTACACAAACAAAAGTGGTTTTTGTGAACAAACAAGTGTGTGGATACTTGTGTAACAAAAGTTTTAACGAAGAAATAGTTTTCGTAAAAACCGACTAGAAGTTGTAAAACTTCATATTCTTTAAAAATAAAGTTTTTAAGAAATTAAACTTATTTTTAAAGATAACAAGACTTACTAAATGTGCTAGTAAGTTACTACACATTTTTGTAAATATTCAAGTTCATGAAATTAGTGATTATTGTTGACGAATATTGTTGTTAATTGTTGTTGCTGATTATTGATGATTGATGATGATTTAAAAGAAAATAAACACACGTTTTGAAAACGTGGGAAACCTCCATTTTTAGGGGAAACTCTGTCAAAATTTTTATAAATTTTGACACTTAGAAAAATATAAGTTTTTGAGAAACTTATTCCCTAAAAATGTATCTAAAAGTATTACCCAGGGTTTCCCTAATTTTTGGCGATAAGAAATGGTGATTTTTCGAGAGTAAAAATGGATATTAAGTATATATTTTTGAAAGAAAAATATATATTATTTGATCACCAACTTTTGTGCTAAGTGTATATAGTATGTGTTATACGTGCTAGTGTATTAAGACTTAAAAATACACTAAATACTCGTGAGGAGTATAAACATAAAAAAAATACACATACAAAATACAAGATACATAATTCGGGTGCAAAGTGCAAAACACAAAAGACTTATATTTATTTTTGGAGAAAATAATATAAGTAAGATACGTAGTTAAAAATATAGAATATTTTTAACACAAGAATAAATACAAAAGAGAGTGACTGTACTTGTGCGACGCAAGTCTAGTGACTAACGTTAAGAAAACGCGTATAGGTTACGACGTTAATTAAGCAAATCCGGTGGAGTTTACGACGCTAGGAACGCAAAGTTGTGAGTTCATGCTCCCCCTTTTCTCTTTAACTGTTTTCAGTTTTTATAACTTCGGGGGTGAAATACATGTACAAATGTACAAAAATATATAATTGGTATGATATAAATACAAGAAGTACACTTGGTGAGAACGAGAACCAAGTGTGACGAAATATAAGAATACAAGAAGCGCACTTGGTAAGAATGAGAACCAAGTATGAGGCGCTATGAGAAATGATAACAAGAAACGCGCTTGGTGAGGACGAGAACCAAGTAGGATGCGTTATGAGAAATAGTGTCACGAATAGGGTACAGAAGCACCATTAATCAACGTATACATTCAGACCGCAGAACAAAAGGTTAGATCTAACGGGTGCCTGGCAGCCACACTCCCGGTCGGGGCGAGAACCGAGGAAGTGCTTTTGTGTCTCAGAATATACCAATTAAATGCCTTAGGTTTGGTGACTTCCTATGACGTGTCACATGTTAATGGCTTTGCAACCCATTAACAATCTGATAAGTACAGAAATACTGTATTTACATAAAATTCATACCATACAAAAAGTGATAAATAACTTGAAGTACGTGGGGTACTCAAGAGAATTGATAAATAACTTGAAGTACGTGAGGTACTCAAGAGGATTGATATATAACTTGAAGTACGTGGGGTACTCAAGAAAAGATTGAATTATACATGGGTACGTGGGGTACACATGAAACTGGATTTATATATGAAAACTTGATTTACTCACAAACTATGTTTTCATACAAAGTATACAAACATGAAATACAAAACTGCATGAATTCACACCAACTTTATGTTGACGTTTTTCCAAAAACTCACATGTATTTCAGGTAACTAGGATGGATGTGCGCGTGGTCTTGCTTATGCTCGTGGATGTCGCTTGTGTTTAACTTTAAATAAAGTTGTAAACTCTTGAGACAATGTTTTAAGCTGTCTAGCGATGTAAACGCTAAACTTATGTTTTCAAATTATGGTATTTGATGTTATTTTACGAGCATATAGCATGTTTACTCTTCGTATGCAATGAGAACCTTTCATGATCACACCTCGTGCTTCCGCCGTAGAAAGGGGTGTGACAGATTGGTATCAGAGCTGCGATTGTAGTGAACCAGGATTCCTTCTCGAGTCTAGTCTACAATCTCTAGGATCCATTCACGAAAACAATTTTCAAAGAGTTTTCATTGCATAAAACGTCCCGCGACATCCACTGCCTGAAACTGTCTACATGAGTCTAGAAAAGACACTACGAGACTTAGAGTGCACTTGAGTAGCACTTGTCGTTGACTAGAAATTACTTGCAATTATGTGTGATAATTAGTATGTACTAGTAGTAGAATGTCACGAGTATACGTGATTTTACCTGAAAGCAATGGCCTACCTGAAGGAAGAGACACGAGGATGAAACGAACTGTGCGGACTGTGCAAGGAGTTACGTAATTATGGATGCATACATAATTATGGAATTCAGTGCACAAAAATCACAGCAAGTCTTGTCACGTGTGGATTCCCTCAGTGCAAGCCTACTAAGTACTCTGCTAGAGTAATAATTGTTTGATGTCACTTATGTGATATATACCTGCGAATATATATATACTACTACTGCCTAGTAGGACGATATCAAACAAATGTGTAACCCTGCTGTGTTATGTTCTGTCAGAACATGGCACCCAGGAAAGCTGTGAATGCTCGCAATGACGATCAACCTCCTCCTCCCCCACTGCCAAGAACTGCTGATGAGCTGAACGCTCTACTGGAGGAAAGGATCTCCACTGCTATCGCCCAGTACGAGGCGAACCGTACTCAAGACAGTGGAGGACCAAGCAACGCTAGGCGTAATGGGAATGGAGATTCGTCTGGAGGCAATGCAGCTCAAGGTAACCTTGAGACACTGTACTAAGCATGAGGAAATTTATGAACGGTCTTTGTTTCATTATTTCTTCGATTGCTCACATGTGAATTGGTTGAATCAATTTCAGGCTGCACTTTCAAGCAGTTCCTCGACTGCAAGCCGATGAACTATGATGGCACAGGAGGTGCAGTAGCATTTGTGCGCTGGACGGAGAAGACTGAAGCTACTTTCCGCATGAGTAAGTGTACCGCGGATCAACAAGTCACTTTTGCTACTGGGTTATTCGTCGATGAAGCTCTGACTTGGTGGAACCTACAAGCCCAAACTTTGGGTGATGACGCCGCTTATGGCCTAACTTGGGAGGAACTGAAGGAAAGGATGAGAGAGAAGTACTGCTCTCGTGCGGAACTCCAAAGGCTGGAAACAGAGTTCTGGCACTTGACTATGGAAGGTGCTGACATCAATGGTTACACTCGAAGGTTCCACGACCTGTCGAGAGTGCTTCCCTACATGGTGACTCCTGAATTTAAGCGTGTGGAACGCTACATTTGGGGACTGGCCTCAGAGTTTCGTGGCATGGTGACGTCGGCCAAACCACAAACAATCACCGAGGCTGTAACTCTGGCTGTCAGCCTCACTGAAGATTGTGTTCGTATGAAGAAGCTATCATTGAACCCCACTGAGAATACCGAGACACATGCTGAGTCATCCGGTGACAAAAAGAGAAAGCATACAAGTTTGAACCAAGCTACTCGCAACAACAAGGGTTTCAACAAGAAGCGCGACACTAATCCGCCTCAGGAGACGAAAACCCATGCAACCAAAGCATACCAAGGCTCCATGCCTAGATGCCAAAAATGTAAGTATCATCATGATGGAGCTTGTCGCATTCCAAGGTGCGACAAATGTGGTAAATTGGGTCATCAAACAGAAGACTGTTGGGGAAAAGGAAAGAACCGAAATGGGAACGGTGCTGGTAACAAGAATGGTAACGGGAAAGGGCAAGGATGCTTCAAGTGTGGAAGCAATGATCATTTCATGAAGAACTGCCCAGAGAGAAACAACGCTCCGGCTCGAGCATTTGTGATTGGAGCAAGAGACGCACGCGAGGACCCTAACGTGGTCACCGGTACGTTTCCCATTAACAATCACTTTGCATCCATATTATTCGACACAGGCGCCGATTATAGCTTCATGTCTGTGGAATTTAAACGCATACTTGGAATAGAATCTAGTAGATTAGAAATTCCTTATTCCATAGAACTAGCCAATGGTAAACTTGTCGAATCGGGCGAAGTTGTTAGAGGCTGCACACTAGAACTTGGTGAACGAAGATTTAGCATCGACCTCCTACCTATTCAATTGGGTAGCTTCGATGTAGTAGTCGGGATGGACTGGTTGTCCAAGAACAAAGCTGAAGTTATTTGCCATGAGAAAATCATTCGCATCCCTTTAGCGAATGGTGAAACTCTCATCGTGCATGGAGAAAAACGAAACGCGCCTCTACGAATCATCAGTTGTATGAAGGCACAGAAGTGCCTAAGGAAAGGATGTGTCGCTTTCCTAGCACACGTTATAGACAAGAAGGCTGTGGAGCCAAAACTCGAAGACATTCCTGTGGTGAAGGAATTTCCTGATGTGTTCCCTGAAGATCTGCCAGGACTACCTCCGCAACGACAAGTCGAATTCCGTATAGACTTGGTTCCAGGAGCTGCTCCTGTAGCCAAGGCACCCTATCGACTTGCGCCATCCGAAATGCAAGAATTATCTACACAGCTCCAGGAGTTGTTGGATAAAGGATTCATAAGGCCAAGCTTCTCACCCTGGGGAGCTCCAGTATTATTCGTGAAGAAGAAGGATGGAACACTGCGGATGTGTATCGATTACAGGGAACTGAACAAGCTCACGATCAAGAATCGGTATCCACTACCGAGGATTGATGACTTGTTTGATCAACTACAAGGATCAAGCTACTATTCCAAGATCGACCTTCGATCTGGATACCATCAGCTGAAAATCCAAGATGAAAGCGTGCCAAAGACTGCATTCAGAACACGCTATGGGCACTACGAATTTCTTGTGATGCCGTTTGGATTAACAAACGCGCCAGCGGTCTTTATGGACCTAATGAACCGCGTATGCAAACCATATCTCGATAAATTCGTGATTGTATTTATCGATGATATCCTGATTTACTCGCGAACGAAAGAAGAACATGAGCAACATCTCAAAACCATCTTGGAACTACTGAAGAAAGAGAAGCTTTATGCAAAATTCTCGAAGTGCGAATTCTGGATTCGCGAAGTACAATTTCTTGGTCACGTGGTGAATGAGAAGGGCATTCATGTAGACCCGTCCAAGATTGAAGCAATAAAGAATTGGGAAGCTCCCAAGACCCCAACCGAAGTTCGTCAATTTTTGGGCTTAGCGGGCTACTATCGTCGATTCATTGAGAATTTCTCGAAGATAGCCCAACCGCTAACGACCCTTACACAGAAAGACAAGAAATACGACTGGGGTCACAAACAAGAAGAAGCCTTCCAGTTACTTAAGAACAAGCTCTGCGATGCACCGATACTATCGTTACCCGAAGGCACTGAAGACTTCGTGGTATACTGCGACGCCTCACGACAAGGCTTGGGTTGCGTGCTCATGCAACGCCAAAAAGTCATCGCTTATGCTTCAAGACAATTGAAGGTTCACGAGAGAAATTACACCACTCACGACCTGGAGCTGGGCGCAGTGGTATTCGCCTTGAAGATTTGGCGACATTATTTATATGGTACTCGATGTACAATCTTCACAGATCACAAAAGCTTACAACACATATTTGATCAGAAGGAATTGAATATGCGCCAGCGACGTTGGGTCGAGCTGCTGAAGGATTATGACTGTGAGATTAAGTACCATCCTGGAAAGGCAAACGTTGTAGCAGACGCGTTGAGCCGAAAAGAAAGGGTTAAGACCCTAAGGGTTCGAGCATTGGAAATGACGATTCGAACGAACCTCACTGCATGCATTCGAGATGCACAACAAGAAGCTCTTATAGAAGAGAATCGTAAAGCTGAATACCTACGGGGTATGCTGAAATACATGGTGCCAAACGAAGAGGGAGCCTTATACTTTAAGAAGCGTATTTGGGTTCCACTATATGGTGGCATACGAGAAGTCATCCTTAATGAAGCCCACAAATCGAGATATTCGATCCATCCAGGATCGGACAAAATGTATCAAGACTTGAAGGAGTACTATTGGTGGCCGAGACTCAAAAGCGACGTTGCTGTCTATGTTGGAAAATGCCTAACCTGTGCTAAGGTTAAGGCAGAATATCAGAAACCGTCCGGCCTACTACAACAACCAGAGATTCCCGTATGGAAGTGGGAAAAAATCTCGATGGACTTCATAACAAAATTACCTAGGACCCCGAGAGGGCACGATATGATATGGGTAATAGTTGATCGATTGACGAAGTCTGCGCATTTCCTACCAATCCGAGAGAAGGATAGCACGGGAAAGCTTGCAGAGATATACTTAAGAGAAATTGTGGCACGTCATGGAGTGCCAATCTCAATCATTTCAGACAGAGATGGACGCTTTGTCTCAAGAATCTGGCAATCATTTCAGGAAGCCTTTGGGTCTCAGTTAGATCTGAGCACGGCATTCCATCCGCAAACAGACGGCCAGAGCGAACGGACTATACAAACATTAGAAGATATGCTTCGCGCATGTGTCATGGATCTAGGCGGCAGTTGGGATACTCATCTACCTTTAGTTGAGTTTTCCTACAATAACAGTTATCATACGAGCATAAAAGCCGCGCCGTTCGAAGCTCTGTATGGCCGCAAATGCCGATCGCCCTTATGTTGGGCAGATGCCGGAGATAAACGTATGGTTGGTCCTGAACTTGTACAAGAGACAACCGACAAGATTGCACAGATCCGAGAGCGCATTAAGGCGGCTCGAGAGCGACAAAAGAGCTACGCTGATCCAAATAGAAAATCGGTAGATTTCAAGGTGGGAGACAAAGTGTTGTTAAAAGTCTCACCATGGAAGGGCGTAGTCAGGTTTGGAAAGCGTGGAAAGCTGAATCCACGATATATCGGACCATTCAGAATACTGAAGAGAATTGGTACCGTGGCATACAAGTTGGAGTTACCGGAAGAACTTAACGGAGTACATGATACGTTTCATGTATCCAACCTGAAGAAGAGTCCAACGCAAGAAAACGTGATCATTCCGATGGATGAAGTACATATTGATGAAGCCCTCCGATTTACAGAGCAACCCGTTGAGGTTACTGACTGGAAAGTCAACAAGACCAGGAGGAGCAGTGTGAAGCTTGTCAAAGTACGTTGGAGCTCTAAGAACGGACCCGATGTCACACCCCTTTCTGCGGCGGAAGCACGAGGTGTGATCATGAAAGGTTCTCATTGCATACGAAGAGTAAACATGCTACATGCTCGTAAAATAACATCAAATTCCATGATTTGAAAACATACGTTTAGCGTTTACATCGCCAGACAGCATAAAACATTGTCTTAAAAGTTTACAACTTTATTTAAAGTTAAACACAAGCGACATCCACGAGCATAAGCGAGACCACGCGCACATCCATCCTAGTTACCTGAAATACATGTGAGTTTTTGGAAAAACGTCAACATAAAGTTGGTGTGAATTCATGCAGCTTTGTATTTCATGTTTGTATACTTTGTATGAAAACATAGTTTGTGAGTAAATCAAGTTTTCATATGTAAATCCACTTAAACTCATAATTGCAGTCATTAAGCAATAATTAATGTGTACGGAATTTACCGGTTTGTGCCAGTTGTCACAGTCTCCCCCCGTTAAAAGAATTTCGTCCCGAAATTCAGGCTGAACTAACTCTCGCTGGAGTCTTCTTGAATAGGTGGGGATACTTTTTCTTGAACTGGTCTTCACGTTCCCATGTGTACTCGGGTCCGTGCTTAGAGCTCCAACGTACTTTGACAAGTTTCACACTGCTCCTCCTGGTCTTGTTGACTTTCCAGTCAGTAACCTCAACGGGTTGTTCTGTAAATCGGAGGGCTTCATCAATATGCACTTCATCCAACGGGATGGTCACGTTTTCTTGCGTTGGACTCTTCTTCAGGTTGGATACATGAAACGTATCATGTACTCCATTAAGTTCTGCCGGTAACTCCAACTTGTATGCCACGGTACCAATTCTTCTCAATATTCTGAATGGTCCGATGTATCGTGGATTCAACTTTCCACGCTTTCCAAATCTGACTACGCCCTTCCATGGTGAGACTTTTAACAACACTTTGTCTCCCACCTTGAAATCTACCGATTTTCTATTTGGATCCGCGTAGCTCTTTTGTCGCTCTCGAGCCGCCTTAATGCGCTCTCGGATCTGCGCAATCTTGTCGGTTGTCTCTTGTACAAGTTCAGGACCAACCATACGTTTATCTCCAGCGTCTGCCCAACATAAGGGCGATCGGCATTTGCGGCCATACAGAGCTTCGAACGGCGCGGCTCTTATGCTTGTATGATAACTGTTATTGTAGGAAAACTCAACTAGAGGTAGATGAGTATCCCAGCTGCCGCCTAGGTCCATGACACATGCGCGAAGCATATCTTCTAACGTTTGTATTGTCCGTTCGCTCTGGCCGTCTGTTTGCGGGTGGAATGCCGTGCTCAGATCTAACTGAGATCCAAAGGCTTCCTGAAATGATTGCCAGATTCTTGAGACAAAGCGTCCATCTCTGTCTGAAATGATTGAGATTGGCACTCCATGACGTGCCACAATTTCTCTTAAGTATATCTCAGCAAGCTTTCCAGTGCTGTCTTTTTCTCGGATCGGTAGGAAATGCGCAGACTTCGTCAATCGATCAACTATTACCCATATCATATCGTGCCCTCTCGGGGTCCTGGGTAATTTCGTTATGAAGTCCATCGAGATTTGTTCCCACTTCCATACGGGAATCTCTGGTTGTTGTAGTAGGCCGGACGGTTTCTGATATTCGGCCTTAACCTTCGCACAGGTTAGGCATTTTCCAACATAGACAGCAACGTCGCTTTTGAGTCTCGGCCACCAATAGTACTCTTTCAAGTCTTGGTACATCTTGTCCGATCCTGGATGGATCGAATATCTCGATTTGTGGGCTTCATTAAGGATGACCTCACGTATGCCACCACAGAGTGGAACCCAGATACGCTTCTTGAAGTATAAGGCTCCCTCTTCGTTTGGCACCATGTGTTTCAATGCACCCCGGAGGTATTCAGCTTTACGGTTCCCTTCTTTAAGAGCTTCTTGTTGTGCATCCCGAATGCGTGCAGTGAGGTTCGTTCGAATCGTCATTTCCAATGCTCGAACCCTTAGGGTCTTAACCCTTTCTTTTCGGCTCAACGCGTCTGCTACAACGTTCGCCTTTCCAGGATGGTACTTAATCTCACAGTCATAATCATTCAGCAGCTCGACCCAACGTCGCTGGCGCATATTCAATTCTTTCTGATCAAATATGTGTTGTAAGCTTTTGTGATCTGTGAAGATTGTACATCGAGTACCATATAAATAATGTCGCCAAATCTTCAAGGCGAATACCACTGCACCCAGCTCCAGGTCGTGAGTGATATAATTTCTCTCGTGAACCTTCAGTTGTCTTGAAGCATAAGCGATGACTTTTTGGCGTTGCATGAGCACGCAACCCAAGCCTTGTCGTGAGGCGTCGCAGTATACAACGAAGTCTTCAGTGCCTTCGGGTAACGATAGTATCGGTGCATCGCAGAGCTTGTTCTTAAGTAACTGAAAGGCTTCTTCTTGTTTGTGACCCCAGTCGTACTTCTTGTCCTTCTGTGTAAGGGTCGTTAGCGGTTGAGCTATCTTCGAGAAATTCTCAATGAATCGCCGATAGTAGCCCGCTAAGCCCAAAAATTGACGAACTTCAGTTGGGGTCTTGGGAGCTTCCCAATTCTTTATCGCTTCAACCTTGGACGGGTCTACATGAATGCCTTTCTCATTCACCACGTGACCAAGAAATTGTACTTCGCGAATCCAGAATTCGCATTTCGAGAACTTTGCATAAAGTTTCTCTTTCTTCAGTAGCTCCAAGATGGTTCTGAGATGTTGCTCATGCTCTTCTTTCGTTCGCGAGTATATCAGGATATCATCGATAAATACAATCACGAATTTATCGAGATATGGTTTGCATACGCGGTTCATTAGATCCATAAAGACCGCTGGTGCATTCGTCAGCCCAAACGGCATCACAAGAAATTCGTAGTGCCCATAGCGGGTTCTGAATGCAGTCTTTGGCACGCTTTCATCTTGGATTCTCAGCTGATGGTATCCAGATCGAAGGTCGATCTTGGAATAGTAGCTTGATCCTTGCAGTTGATCAAATAGGTCATCAATCCTCGGTAGTGGATACCGATTCTTGATTGTGAGCTTGTTCAGTTCCCTGTAATCGATACACATCCGCAGTGTTCCATCCTTTTTCTTCACGAACAATACTGGAGCTCCCCAGGGTGAGAAGCTTGGCCTTATGAATCCTTTATCCAACAACTCCTGGAGCTGTGTAGATAATTCTTGCATTTCGGATGGTGCAAGTCGATAGGGTGCCTTGGCTACAGGAGCAGCTCCTGGAACCAAGTCTATACGGAATTCGACTTGTCGTTGCGGAGGTAGTCCTGGCAGATCTTCCGGGAACACATCAGGAAATTCCTTCACCACAGGAACGTCTTCGAGTTTTGGCTCCACAGCCTTCTTGTCTATAACGTGTGCTAGGAAAGCGACACATCCTTTCCTCAAGCACTTCTGTGCCTTCATACAGCTGATGATTCGAAGAGGCGCGTCTCGTTTTTCCCCATGTACAATGAGAGTTTCATCATTCGCTAGAGGGATGCGAATGATTTTCTCATGACAGATAACTTCAGCTCTGTTCTTGGACAACCAGTCCATTCCGACTACTACATCGAAGCTACCCAATTGAATAGGTAAGAGGTCGATGCTAAAATTCCGTTCGCCAAGTTCTAGTGTGCAGCCTCTAACAACTTCGCCCGATTCAACAAGTTTACCATTGGCTAGCTCTATGGAATAAGGAATTTCTAATCTACTAGATTTTATTCCGAGTATGCGCTTAAATTCCACAGACATGAAGCTATAATCGGCGCCAGTGTCGAATAATATGGATGCAAAGTGATTGTTAATGAGAAACGTACCGGTGACCACGTTAGGGTCCTCGCGTGCGTCTCTTGCTCCAATCACAAATGCTCGAGCCGGAGCGTTGTTTCTCTCTGGGCAGTTTTTCATGAAATGATCATTGCTTCCACACTTGAAGCATCCTTGCCCTTTCCCGTTGCCATTCTTGTTACCAGCGCCGTTCCCATTTCGGTTCTTTCCTTTTCCCCAACAGTCTTCTGTTTGATGACCCAATTTACCACATTTGTCGCACCTTGGAATGCGACAAGCTCCATCATGATGATACTTACACTTTTGGCATCTAGGCATGGAGCCTTGGTATGCTTTGGTTGTATGGGTTTTCATCTCCTGGGACGTGTTAGCGTCACGCTTCTTGCTGAAACCCTTGTTGTTACGAGTTGCTTGATTCAAGTTTGCATGTTTCCTTTTCTTGTTGCCAGACGACTCAGCATGCGTCTCGGCATTTTCTGTTGGGTTCAGTGAGAGCTTCTTCATACGAACACAATCTTCAGTCAGGCTGACAGCCAGAGTTACAGCCTCGGTGATTGTTTGTGGTTTGGTCGACGTCACCATGCCACGAAACTCTGAGGCCAGTCCCCAAATGTAGCGTTCAACACGCTTGAATTCGGGAGTTACCATGTAGGGAAGCACTCTGGACAGGTCGTGGAACCTTCGAGTGTAACCATTGATGTCAGCACCTTCCATAGTTAAGTGCCAGAACTCTGTTTCCAGTCTTTGGAGTTCTGCACGAGAGCAGTACTTCTCTCTCATCCTTTCCTTCAGTTCCTCCCAAGTGAGGCCATAAGCGGCGTCATCACCCAAGGTTTGGGCTTGCAGGTTCCACCAAGTCAGAGCTTCATCGACGAATAACCCAGTGGCAAAAGTGACTTGTTGATCCGCGGTACACTTGCTCATGCGGAAAGTAGCTTCAGTCTTCTCCGTCCAGCGCACAAATGCTACTGCACCTCCTGTGCCGTCATAGTTTATCGGCTTGCAGTCGAGGAACTGCTTGAAAGTGCAGCCTGGAATTGATTCAACCAATTCATATGTGAGCAATCGAAGAAATAATGAAACAAGACCGTTCATAAATTTCCTCATGCTTAGTACAGTGTCTCAAGATTACCTTGAGCTGCATTTCCTCCAGACGAATCTCCATTCCCATTACGCCTAGCGTTGCTTGGTCCTCCACTGTCTTGAGTTCGGTTCGCCTCGTACTGGGCGATAGCAGCGGAGATCCTTTCCTCTAGTAGAGCGTTCAGCTCTTCAGCAGTTCTTGGCAGTGGGGGAGGCGGAGGTTGATCGTCATTGCGAGCATTCACAGCTTTCCTGGGTGCCATGTTCTGACATAACACAGCAGGGTTAGGCATTTGTTTGATATCGTCACACTAGACTGTAGTATCATATATATTCACAGGTATATATACCACATAAGTGACATCAAACAATCATTACTCTGGCAGAGTACTTAGTAGGCTTGCACTGAGGGAATCTATACGTGACAAGACTTGCTGTGATTTTTGTGCACTGAATTCCATAATTATGTATGCATCCATAATTACGTAACTCCTTGCACAGTCCGCACAGTTCGTTTCATCCTCGTATTTCTTCCTTCAGATGGGCCATTGCCTTCAGGTAAAGTCACATATACTTGTGACATTCCACTTCTAGTACATGCTAATTATCACACATAATTGCAAGTAATTTCTAGTCAACGACAAGTGCTACTCAAGTGCACTCTAAGTCTCGTAGTGTCCTTTCTAGACTCATGTAGACAGTTTCAGGTAGTGGATGTCGCGGGACGTTTTATGCAATGAAAACTCTTTGAAAATTGTTTTCGTGAATGGATCCTAGAGATTGTAGACTAGACTCGAGAAGGAATCCTGGTTCACTACAATCGCAGCTCTGATACCAATCTGTCACACCCCTTTCTGCGGCGGAAGCACGAGGTGTGATCATGAAAGGTTCTCATTGCATACGAAGAGTAAACATGCTACATGCTCGTAAAATAACATCAAATTCCATGATTTGAAAACATACGTTTAGCGTTTACATCGCCGGACAGCATAAAACATTGTCTTAAAAGTTTACAACTTTATTTAAAGTTAAACACAAGCGACATCCACGAGCATAAGCGAGACCACGCGCACATCCATCCTAGTTACCTGAAATACATGTGAGTTTTTGGAAAAACGTCAACATAAAGTTGGTGTGAATTCATGCAGCTTTGTATTTCATGTTTGTATACTTTGTATGAAAACATAGTTTGTGAGTAAATCAAGTTTTCATATGTAAATCCAGTTTCATGTGTACACCACGTACATCTGTATAATTCAATTTCCTCTTGAGTACCCCACGTACTCAAGTTTAATTCTCATTCTCTTGAGTACCCCACGTACTTCAAGTTATTTATCAATTCTCTTGAGTACCCCACGTACTTCAAGTTATTTATCACTTTTTGTATGGTATGAATTTTATGTAAATACAGTATTTCTGTACTTATCAGATTGTTAATGGGTTGCAAAGCCATTAACCTGTGACACGTCATAGGAAGTCACCAAACCTAAGGCATTTAATTGGTATATTCTGAGACACAAAAACACTACTCGATTCTCGCCCCGACCGAGTGTGAGGCTGCCAGGCACCTGTTAGATCTAACCTTTTGTTCTGCGGTCTGAATGTATACGTTGATTAATGGTGCTTCTGTACCCTATTCGTGACACTATTTCTCATAACGCCTCCTACTTGGTTCTCGTTCTCACCAAGCGCGTTTCTTGTTATCATTTCTCATAGCGCCTTATACTTGGTTCTCGTCTCACCAAATGCGCTTCTCATATTTATATATTTCGTCACACTTGGTTCTCGTTCTCACCAAGTGTGCTTCTTGTATTTGTATCATACCATTTATAAATATTGTACTTTTGTACATGTATTTCACCCCCGAAGTTATAAAAACTGAAAACAGTTAAAGAAAAAAGGGGGAGCATGAACTCACAACTTTGCGTTCCTAGCGTCGTAAACTCCACCGGATTTGCTTACTTAACGTCGTAACCTATACGCGTTTTCTTATCGTTAGTCACTAGACTTGCGTCGCACGAGTTCAGTCACTCTCTTGTATATTTTCTTGTGTTAAAAATATTCTATATTTTTAACTACGTATCTTACTTATATTATTTTCTCCAAAAATAAATATAAGTCTTTTGTGTTTTGCACTTTGCACCCGAGTTATGTTTCTTGTATGTTGTATGTGTATTTTTATATTTCTACTCCTCATGAGTATTTAGTGTATTTTTAAGTCTTAATACACTAGCACGTATAACACATACTATATACACTTAACACACAAGTTGGTGATCAAATAATATATATTTTTCTCTCAAAAATATATACTTATTATTCATTTTTACTCTTGAAGAAATCCTCATTTCTTATCATCAAAATTCAGGGAAACCTTAGTAATACTCTTAAACACATTTTTAGGGAATAAGTTTCTCAAAAACTTATATTTTTCTAAGTGTCAAAATTTATAAAAATTTTGACAGAGTTTCCCCTAAAAATGGAGGTTTCCCACGTTTTCAAAACGTGTGTTTATTTTCTTTTAAATCATCATCAATCATCAATAATCAGCAACAACAATTATCAACAATAATCACTACTTTTCCCCACTTCATGAACTTGGATGTTTACAAAAATGTGTAGTAACTTACTAGCACATTTAGTAAGTCTTGTTATCTTTAAAAATAAGTTTAATTTCTTAAAAACTTTATTTTTAAAGAATATGAAGTTTTACAACTTCTTAGTCGGTTTTTACGAAAATTATTTCTTTGTAAAAAAAACCCTTGTTACACAAGTATCCATACGCTTGTTTGTTCACAAAAACCACTTTTGTTTGTGTAAGACCCGGTTTAGAACATGTGATTTCTTTAAAGTGTGGTTCTTCAAAAATACCACTTGCAGATACGTAGATCCGCTAGTTTTAAACACCAATGTACAGGTTAAATTACTTTTACACAAGTAAAATATTTTACACAAGTTCATGTCTCTAGTGTGGTAGAGTTTCGCCTTTTAACCCTTGTAGTAACCAAAAACGAGCTTATGTGAAGATCCATGATCTTACAAAGTCGGGTTAAACGATGATCCGAGCTACCACATCATAGATCGGGTCTCAAAAATCTCATATTCCAAATACTACAACTTTTACACAACACATGTGTTATTAACCACCATTTTAGTATTGTTACTAGACTTTAAAGCTTCAAAATGTAAGTTAACGATATTTAACCGACAATATTCCTTTTAACCACCTTAGATAAGCTTAAAAACAAGTTTTAAGTGTTATACCTCTAGCTCAAGGCTAGGGAAGATCTTTGATGAAAAATGGGTGGATAAAAGCTAACGGTAGAGGTCCTTCGTGTTCCGCTTGCTCCGAGGCTCCTAATACGCGATCCTTGAAGTGTGAATGATGTTGGAATGTAGTGATCAAGAGCCGAAGGTGGGTGTATGGGGCTGGGGTGGTTCGGCCGAGAGCTAGGTGGGAGGGAGAGAGTATGTGAAAGTTGGTGTTTAGTGATGAAGATTATCTCATGTAATCTCTAGTATTTATAAGCAAATTAGAGTGTTATTACCCAATGGTCCATGTGTCTCATTGATATTAGACAATAATCCCTAAACAAATCAACCAAGTACTTGTGTGTTCCCCTAGTTATGGGGCCGGTTTGGGTATGGGGGGGGGGGGGGGGTTGGTTCGATTTAAACTAGTTAGTTAGGGGGGTTTAGTTTAGTTAATTAGGTTAACTAAGTATTTAACTTAGTTAGTTGCATGTTATGTGTTATGACGGGTGTTAGGGTAATCAGGGACCCTAACTGGCTCAGAAAAATATAAATAGTGAAAATACTAATATTTTCATGTTCCGGGTAAAGTCCGGTTGTTCGGTTACACACCGATTCGTTAAAGTGCTAAATTACACTTTTTAGTGTCGTTTAAGTACCTTCCTTGTACTCTTTCAATTCCCAACACTTAGGGAAATATTCTGGATAATAAAACGACATTTCTGCATAATATTTATATGTTCAAATGCTGAATTATTGCTGATTCGTATAAATTCTGCACTTAAAGTGCGTTTCGGGTGCTTTTTAGTGCATATTTTTGCTTTCGCGATGTCCATAAATTAAACCCTTACACATACTCTAGGGTTTTAATGTATTTTTGTCGTCGGACCTACACCTAGGCCTCAATTCTGATGTCTAACTGCTTTCTGCAGTTCTGTTGACACATTGTGTCTTACCGGTGAGTTTACTATTATTCTGACGCAACGCTCTCGTTTATGCATAAAGCAATATTTTGTAGTATACAACATGCATGAATTCACTTGTTTAATCATGTGTTCAGACATTGCTGACACTTAAACTCATAATTGCAGTCATTAAGCAATAATTAATGTGTACGGAATTTACCGGTTTGTGCCAGTTGTCACACCCGAGTACACATGGGAACGTGAAGACCAGTTCAAGAAAAAGTATCCCCACCTATTCAAGAAGACTCCAGCGAGAGTGAGTTCAGTCTGAATTTCGGGACGAAATTCTTTTAACGGGGGGAGACTGTGACAACTGGCCCAAACCGGTAATTTCCGAACACATTAATTATTGCTTAATGACTGCAATTATGAGTTTAATTGTCAGCAATGTCTGAGCACATGATTAAACAAGTGAATTCATGCATGTTGTATACTACAAAATATTGCTTTATGCATAAACGAGAGCGTTGCGTCAGAATAATAGTAAACTCACCGGTAAGACACACTGTGTCAACGGAACTGCAGAAAGCAGTCAGACAATAAAATAGAGGCCTAGGTGTAGGTCCGACAACAAGAATGCATTAAAACCCAAGAGTACATAAAAGGGTTTAATATATACGCAATACGAAAGCAAAATTATGCACTAAAAAGCACCCGAAACGCACTTTAAGTGCAGAATTTATATAATTCAGCAATAATTCAGCATTTAGACATATAAATATTATGCAGAAATGTCATTTTATTATCCAGAATATTTCCCTAAGTGTTGGGAATCGAAAGAGTACAAGAAAGGTACTTAAACGACACTAAAAAGTGTAATTTAGCACTTTAACGAATCGGTATGCAACCGAACAACCGGACTATAACCGGAACATGAAAATATTGTTGATAACATTATTTATCTTTTTCTGAGCCAGTTAGGGTCCCTGAATACCCTAACACCCGTCATAAAACACAACACACTAGTAACCGGGTTAATCACTTAACTAACCTAGGTTAACCTAACTAGTGTCTAACTAATTAATTGAAATCCAACCAAACTACCCCCCCCCCCCTTGAAACCGTCCCCATCTAGGGGGACATACTTGGTCCTTCATTATAATATTTTAATCCCTATGTCTAATATCTAAATGACATTGCATCCATTGGATAAAGGATTTGCTTTTGCCTATAAGATCACACTTGTGCACCATGATCATTCACATAACTTCACACCACACCACAACTCTCTCTTTCTCTCTAGAACTTACGGCCAAACACCCCTCTTTCAACCATCCATTTTCGAGTTCGATCATCATCTTTCCAAGCACACACAAGTGTTAAGGGTCACGTATTAGGAGTCTTGGAGCAAACGGAAGGCGAAGGACCTCTCTACTTTGCTTTTATCCACTCGATTTGTGCTTAGATTCTTCCCTAGCCTTGAGCTAGAGGTATAATGCTTAAAACTCATACTTTAACTAATCTAAGGTGGTTAATAAGATGTATGATGATTAAAACTCGGAATCTTGCATTTTGAAGCATTAAAGTCCACTAAACTTGCAAGTATTGTTGGTTAAAAGCATATATGTTGTGTAAAAGTTGTAGTATTTGAAATATATGGTTATCTAGACCCGATCTATGATGTGGTAGCTCGGATCATCGTTTAACCCGGTTTGGTAAGATCATGGATCTTAACATAAAGCTATTTTAGAAGTAACAAGGGTTAAAAGGTGAAACACTACCACACATAAACCATGAACTTGTGTAAAAATGCTTTAACTTGTACAAAAGTGTTTAAAACTAGTAGATCTATGTATCTACAAGTGGTATTTTCAAAAGACAAAGCATCAAAAGAAATCACATGTTCTAAACCGGATCTTACACAAACAAAAGTGGTTTTTGTGAACAAACAAGTGTGTGGATACTTGTGTAACAAAAGTTTTAACGAAGAAATAGTTTTCGTAAAAACCGACTAGAAGTTGTAAAACTTCATATTCTTTAAAAATAAAGTTTTTAAGAAATTAAACTTATTTTTAAAGATAACAAGACTTACTAAATGTGCTAGTAAGTTACTACACATTTTTGTAAATATTCAAGTTCATGAAATTAGTGATTATTGTTGACGAATATTGTTGTTAATTGTTGTTGCTGATTATTGATGATTGATGATGATTTAAAAGAAAATAAACACACGTTTTGAAAACGTGGGAAACCTCCATTTTTAGGGGAAACTCTGTCAAAATTTTTATAAATTTTGACACTTAGAAAAATATAAGTTTTTGAGAAACTTATTCCCTAAAAATGTATCTAAAAGTATTACCCAGGGTTTCCCTAATTTTTGGCGATAAGAAATGGTGATTTTTCGAGAGTAAAAATGGATATTAAGTATATATTTTTGAAAGAAAAATATATATTATTTGATCACCAACTTTTGTGCTAAGTGTATATAGTATGTGTTATACGTGCTAGTGTATTAAGACTTAAAAATACACTAAATACTCGTGAGGAGTATAAACATAAAAAAAATACACATACAAAATACAAGATACATAATTCGGGTGCAAAGTGCAAAACACAAAAGACTTATATTTATTTTTGGAGAAAATAATATAAGTAAGATACGTAGTTAAAAATATAGAATATTTTTAACACAAGAATAAATACAAAAGAGAGTGACTGTACTTGTGCGACGCAAGTCTAGTGACTAACGTTAAGAAAACGCGTATAGGTTACGACGTTAATTAAGCAAATCCGGTGGAGTTTACGACGCTAGGAACGCAAAGTTGTGAGTTCATGCTCCCCCTTTTCTCTTTAACTGTTTTCAGTTTTTATAACTTCGGGGGTGAAATACATGTACAAATGTACAAAAATATATAATTGGTATGATATAAATACAAGAAGTACACTTGGTGAGAACGAGAACCAAGTGTGACGAAATATAAGAATACAAGAAGCGCACTTGGTAAGAATGAGAACCAAGTATGAGGCGCTATGAGAAATGATAACAAGAAACGCGCTTGGTGAGGACGAGAACCAAGTAGGATGCGTTATGAGAAATAGTGTCACGAATAGGGTACAGAAGCACCATTAATCAACGTATACATTCAGAACGCAGAACAAAAGGTTAGATCTAACGGGTGCCTGGCAGCCACACTCCCGGTCGGGGCGAGAACCGAGGAAGTGCTTTTGTGTCTCAGAATATACCAATTAAATGCCTTAGGTTTGGTGACTTCCTATGACGTGTCACATGTTAATGGCTTTGCAACCCATTAACAATCTGATAAGTACAGAAATACTGTATTTACATAAAATTCATACCATACAAAAAGTGATAAATAACTTGAAGTACGTGGGGTACTCAAGAGAATTGATAAATAACTTGAAGTACGTGAGGTACTCAAGAGGATTGATATATAACTTGAAGTACGTGGGGTACTCAAGAAAAGATTGAATTATACATGGGTACGTGGGGTACACATGAAACTGGATTTATATATGAAAACTTGATTTACTCACAAACTATGTTTTCATACAAAGTATACAAACATGAAATACAAAACTGCATGAATTCACACCAACTTTATGTTGACGTTTTTCCAAAAACTCACATGTATTTCAGGTAACTAGGATGGATGTGCGCGTGGTCTTGCTTATGCTCGTGGATGTCGCTTGTGTTTAACTTTAAATAAAGTTGTAAACTCTTGAGACAATGTTTTAAGCTGTCTAGCGATGTAAACGCTAAACTTATGTTTTCAAATTATGGTATTTGATGTTATTTTACGAGCATATAGCATGTTTACTCTTCGTATGCAATGAGAACCTTTCATGATCACACCTCGTGCTTCCGCCGTAGAAAGGGGTGTGACAGCAGATGTTGCAGATGGTGCAGAAATGGGTGTAGCCTTTTGAGCTTGTAACAACTGTTGCAGCATAGTTTTGATTTCTGCAACAGATGTGTCAAGTTTATAAACCATCTCCGTCAATTATTTATATTTTAAACCATCACCTAAGTTAATGGGATCATCTGATTTCCCACCAGTGGTGGTTGTATTAGTGGTTGACTTAGGAAAAGTTTCCCAAAAATCATCGACTGATGCCCCTTGTTCTCGGTACTGGGGACTTCTTTCTTCAGCAGAGCTTACCATTTTAAGGTCACCAATGTATAATGGAAACACACCAGTGGACACTATGGTTCCCAAAGAAGAAATTGCCTTCAAGGGAGTCTCACTAATGAAATACTGTCCAGGTGTAAACAGTGGGTCCAACACCTGTAGTAGCTGCTCCACTTGAACTACTAACATGAATTACTTGTAATTCCTGCAGTGTAGCCTCCTCAACTGTTGGTGGGTTAGCAGAGATAGAGACACCAGACTCAGTCACTTCTGGTATATTCTCATTGACAGGTGATTGAGAAGAACTGATTTTTATCTGGGAAATATCAAGTGCATCCAACCGAGGTATCATTGATAGTGGGAGTTGGGCAGTGAAGATAGGGGTAGAAAGAAAAGTTGGCCCGAGAGCTGGGCTGTCGAAGATAGATTCAAGTGAATCCATTCCTTTATATTGTGATGTCCCTGTTGATATAACTTGATCCTTTTGAGAGGATGCAGGAGGAGTTTTAGGCTCAGGTTGAGATCTTTCTTCCATCTGCTGTGAGGAAGTTGCAGCAGTGGTTTCAGGTGACTTTTGTGTTATCACGGGTGTTACCTCTGGGATCTCATCTTCCAGAGTCACCTTTTTGGTGGGTTTGGGGGGCTTTTGGATAGTTTTCTTTTTGGTATTTTTGGTGTGGGTTTCACAGCAGGGGTTTTGCTTCTGTGATCACCAGGAGCAGTGGGCTCAACAACAGGGGCCTGAGGAGCAGTTGTTGCTGCTAAATTCTGCTCAGGTACATCTGTTTGTGTTTTTGAAAGTTTTGACAGCCTTGTGAATGTTCCAGAAGTTAGACTGTTTATTTGAATAGGATTTCCTTGGATAAGCACATGTGCATTATCCTTTGAAAATTTCTTTTGAAGATAAAAACTTAAAAAGCTTGGAAACAATAAAAATGATTTTTTATTAACATTCTTAACCATATCATTGAAAATCTCCTGAAAGTAGTTAAAATTTTCTTCAGCCATGATAGCATAGCCCTGGTATTGGATTTTCAATGGTATTTCATTAAAAGCTGTTGTTTTATTTGACACACACATGAGAAGGGTATGGAATAAAAACCTCAGAGCAGGTGGAAAACTGCCCTTTTGTAAAGTATCCTTTTTCATTTCTTCTTCATACCGTCTCTCAATGAAATCAATTTGGTACTCTGTTTTTGGGAAAGAGCTTTTACCTATAAGATCATTGATTTCAAAAACCTCTGAAATGGTTTGAGGTGTGATGACCATTGGAATTCCCCTTATTGATGAAGTAATAGCTAAGGTATTTTTGTCCTTAGTTTCAAGCTATGCATTTTTCCAGAACTCTCGTTGGGTATCCAGGTATATGGTTTCATTGCAGGTCAACAAAATTTTGTACTTTGAAGATGAAAGTGCATCAATCACGGAATGAAAACTTGTGTTTTGACTTGTTTTTTCAAGTGTACACACGCAGTTATGACAGGTTTTGAATGGAAGATCCATGATAAATCAAAGGTAGTTAGGAACGAAGGAAGAAGATGAGTGATTTGAGAGAATTTGATGAAAACTGCTTTTGAAAGGAATTTTGAATTCGACTCGACAGTCAAAACCCTATTTGGGGTTTTGATCAGGGTTTTATAGGTGGAAAAAGTGAATGCTGACGTGACAGCGGTTACAAAAGATCTGACGGCTAAGTACTGTCCACGTGAGAACCTCTGATGAATAATGGATGACAGTTGTTAGGAAACCACTGATGAATCAATATCAGTAGTTTACAATGCTGAAAATGAAAACAGTAACTGACTATAACTATCAGTGGATAGCCTATCAGTGAATTAAAACACTGACCTTTAACAACAGTCATTATATAAATAGTGGTTCAAGCATGTTCCTTCTAAAAAAAACAATATTTTAACCCATCAGTCGCTTCAATCCCCTTCAACCTCCACAAAACACTATTTTAACCCAACACTGGTTTTAAACCACCATTTTAACCAAACAGCGGTTTCAACCACAGTTTTCTCAACAGTAGTTCCAAACATCTGTTTTCATCCATCTGTTGACCAAAGTCAACAGATGTACCAACCACTATTTTATTTTCAAACATCTGTTCCCAATAACAGAGCTTTGATCATTTAAACATACCTTTGCCAATATTACAGTGCTGAAAATGAAAACAGTAGCTGACTATAACTATTAGTGGATAGCCTATCAGTGGATTAAAACACTGAGCTTTAACAACAGTCATTATATAAACAGTGATTCAAGCATCTTCCTTCTCCAAAAAAACAATATTTTAACCCATCAGTCATTTCAATCCCCTTCAACCTCCACAAAACACTATTTTAACCCAATAGTGGTTTTAAACCACCATTTTAACCAAACAGCGGTTTCAACCACAGTTTTCTCAACAGTAGTTCCAAACATCTGTTTTCATCCATCTGTTGACCAAAGTCAACAGATGTATCAACCACTGTTTTATTTTCAAACATCTGTTCCAAATTACAGAGCTTTGATCATTTAAACATACCTTTGCCAATATTACAAGCTTTTACACTCTCAAACCTAAATATTTATTTACTTAATATAAATAACAAACATGGTTAATAATTTTAACACAACTAATTATATAAAAACTACAGGTATCAAACAGAGGTAACTATATAATAAACAAAGTTCAAAACAGCAAACAACAATCAATAGAATACAGCATACTAATTCCAAATCAATGCGCGAAACAGCATACAAAGATCTGACGGCTAAGTAATGTCCACGTCACAACCTCTGATGAATAATGGGTGATAGTTGTTAGGAAACCACCGATGAATCAATATCAGTAGTTTACAGTGATGAAAATGAAAACAGTAGCTGACTATAACTATCAGTGGATAGTTTATCAGTGGATTAAAACACTGAGTTTTAACAACAATCATTATATAAACAGTAGTTCAAGCATGTTCCTTCTAAAAAAAAACTATATTTTAACCCAACAGTCGTTTCAATCCCCTTCAACCTCCACAAAACACTATTTTAACCCAACAGTGGTTTTAAACCACCATTTTAACCAAACAGCGGTTTCAACCACAATTTTCTAAACAGTAGTTCCAAACATCTGTTTTATTTTCAAACATTTGTTCCTAATAACAGAGCTTTGATCATTTAAGCATACCTTTGCCAATATTACAAGCTTTTAAACTCTCAAACCTAAATATTTATTTACTTAATTTAAATAACAAACATGGTTAATAATTTTAACACAACTAATTATATAAAAACTACTAGTGTCAAACAGCATACAAAGTTCATCCATCTGTTGACCCAAGTTAACAGATGTATCAACCACTGTTTTATTTTGAAACATTTGTTCCCAATAACAGAGTTTTGATAATTTAAACAGACCTTTGCCAATATTACAAGCTTTTACACTCTCAAACATCAATATTCATTTACTTAATTTAAATAACAAACATGATTAATAATTTTAACACAACTACTTATATAAAAAATACAATTATCAAAACAACAAATAGCATTCAATAAAATACAAGATCCTAATTCCTAATCAATTGGTGAAACAGTAGTCTCGATAAGTAAAGCTCCTTTCAGACCATTGTAATTGTCAACATGTTGGAGGTATTTCAGAAGTTCGTTGCTCAGATCAACTTCAATCATATCCCCCCAGATGCTTGTTATCAGCCACTTGTTGTCTTCAATTATATTAGTCCTTCGGCGCCTATCTACATAATCAACTACACGAGGATTATTGAAAACAAACACCTTCATCCAGCCTTCTTCTTCATATCTGAGCAAATCAGCAGTTAGCTCAGCAGACTTTCCAATAACAATCAAATGTAGCCTCTTTGCGATGGTCAAAAAATGCCCTTGGCAAGGATTGACTACAATACTCTCTGGAAAATGAAGCATTCTGAAAGTCTCACTCAGAACATCAAAAGCAACGATGTTCCTCTCACCTAGTGGATACCAATAATTTAAAACCATAAAATATATGGTTTTATCAGCATAAACTCCTGTAGACCATGAATAACCACTTGAACCATAATTGTTTACGCTACCGAAATTTATTGTTCTCCATGACTCACGACGCCGTGAGTAAACACAAGCAGCAGTTACATTACGGTAACATCTGATGTTCAGCACTTTCAGATCATTGAACCGATCAAAATAAATTCCACCAGTATCATAGTTTCGATGATGATTGTAATTGAAGTAGTCATCACACAAAACCTTATAGCGTCTGGTAGTTGGATTCCAAAGAATCAACTGACAACAAATCCCTTCATTGCAAACTAACAACAAACCATTAAATGACGATAGAATACGTAAGAAGCTAGGGTGGAAATTGTTAAGAAAACTTAAGGTTTTGCTTCTAACAGCATCCAAATTACCAGCAACTACGTCGTCAATGAGAACTGACGTGTCTTTAAAGGATAGTAGTTTCTTTTGTACTGAATCTCCACTTCGGAGAGCATGCATCATCTGAAATGCATGACTTGACAATTCCCTATAAAAATTCTTGGAAAGACATTTGAAACAGCCAATATCTTCTGCAGAGAGCCTTGTGAAAATCTCGTCAACAATCACTTGAAACCCAAATTTTTCCATTTTGCAGTGAACCAACGCGTCTTTGAAAGTAAAAGAAATTGTGGTGATATTGATAAAAAAACTTTTGAAGATGATTGAGTAAATGGATGAAAACGGTAATGATCAAAACCTCTGCCCAATGTATTTTATATACCCAATGAAGGCGGTTATGACTAAATACATCATCAGACGAAAGAATATGATGCGACACTCGTTAGGCTTTTAATGCATTTACATGGGAAAAATATAAAATTAAACACGTTATTATAATTACAATTAACCTATTCATTTACCTATAAGACGCCTTTACCATAAGATAGAAGTGATTGAGTGACGTGCATTAATTGCAAAGTACATATCCCAAGGCATTTTTGAATTTGAAATTACCGGCAATTCCAAAACCACTGCTATGGTATATATATATATATATATATATATTTGAAAATTAACTATTATTCACAAGCACCCCTCAACCGAGGGAAGCCCAAACCAAAAACCAATAACATCAAATTAAAAGAACACCAATCTCTCCAAAGAATACCTCTATTTTTAGATCTATTGTGGTACCAATGGAAGCCTAAAACTTTTATATCTTGAAAAATATCTAGAATTATTTTTCTATTGTTATTAAATCTCATGTCGTTCCTAGCCGACCAGATGCACTGCTATGGTATATGTTTGCCAAAGGAAACATCTGCTAAGTTATACTTTCTTGGCTATGGGCAGTAGTTTGCACTCTTGAATGTGGGCCAGACCTTTGACATTTAAATATAGGTCAGTAGTTTGAAATTAATTGTATTTTAACTCAGATAAAAAATTGACACATCAGCAATCATCATTTAGTCATAACTCAGATAAAAAATCTATTCATTTGGAATACAAAGATATTGCGAACATTTGTTAAAGCCTCTCCTGTGTCCAACAGTAGCAAGTCAAACAGATGTTGGCAACAACAAATGTTGGCAATTGAGAGGAGGAAATTCTTCAAAAAGCTTTATTAATCAACAACAGATGTTGGCAACAGTAGCAAGTCAAACAGCCGTTAGATCAGCAGATGATGATTTAGAGCAGATGTTCTCTATACAATAACATAAATTGATACAATATCAACATAATCTAATTAAACTCAGAGACAATTTCACTTCTACATCAAAAGTACCGATCTGCAATAATCAGATGATATTAAAAATTACATAATAATACTTATTCAGCTTAAAATTACAACGAAACTTTAAAATCTAACAACACCACCAAGAAATTAATGAACCTAACAGCAAAAATTTAGTGCTTTTAGCTTTAAACTCCATCAATGTATATCTTCGACAATCGCCATGAACTCCACGAAAGTACTCAATGCATCAACATCAGGTTTCTAGAAAACTGATCTAACGTGAACAGATCAAGATGTAATACATGAAAACACTTCTTCAGCTGTTGAAGAGTAGCCCTGTCCTCATATACGTAATCCTTAAATTTGTTCATAAAGAGTTGCTTTAAACCAAACTTTATGCTTCTTTTAATACAAAAAAGGCAGGAAAGACCATTACTCTAGTAAATAAAATCTTATCTTCAGCAGTAGCAGATCCTTTCTTGCGCTTAGTAGGAACTACTACGGGTTCTACATCATCATCATCTGCCCAAAATCATATATATAATCATCATTTAGTCATAAGCAAAAATTATTTTAAATGTACATTATTAATAATCTTTTTTTGTGTTTAATTTAACTTTATGCTTCTTTTAATACAAACCTATAATAACCCGCAGCAGATTGTATGAATTTCAAACAACTGTGATTAGACTGAAATATAATGCGAGAATTAGAGTATATCACTTCAAAATTAAGAATTCAAAATTTCAAAACTGGAGTTGCAAAAAACACATACTTTAAACGATGTTGAAACAATGACACTGGAAACAACCGTAGAACAATCATCATCATCATCATCTGCAGCAGATCATTCACAATCATCATTTAGTCATAACCCAGATAACAAAACTTTAGTAAAAATCAAAAACAAAAACAAACATAATCATATATATCACATTACCATGATCAAGGCAAACCACATATCCCCAAATTTTTCTGAAAGTGGGACAGAGAGAGCTTCAGTTTTCTATTATCCTTTATGAACAAATGCCGAGTATTGAGAAGAAGGGATTTGAGGGAGAGATATATTAGAAATGTGGTTTGAAAATACAAAAGTAGAGAACACGTTTATATAAGAAGATAATTGACAGAAGTGAGCGAGTGACATGCATTAATTGAAAATTACATATCCCCATGCATTTTGAATTTCAAATTACCCACAATTCAAAACATCTGCTGCTATGTATACATTTGCCAAAGGAAGCATCTGCTACTTTCTTATAGAAGGGCAGTGGTTTGCCCTTTGGAATGTGGGCCAGACCATTTGAATACACAAGACAGTGGTTTGAAATCAAATTAAAGTGATTTATATATTAGACTTTATGATGTAATAATGACATAAGAAAAGCCTTGTTGGACATGCTCTCTAGCTAACACATCAGCTTTTCTTATGTCACTGGGATTTCTCCTTTTATAGAAAGTATATATAGATTTTTAATAGTGACAACTATATAATTTTTTATTAAGCGGCTAAGTTTATTATAAACTACATCAAAAAATTAAAGCCCATGTGACTTAAAAGTGTAATCTCATACTTCAAAATAAAATATTAGGTAAATTACTTTTTGAGTCCATGGGTTTTGTGAGTTTTAACTACTTGAGTCCAAAAGAAAAAAGTTTAACGACCTGAGTTCCCATAAGCATTTTCTTCAGGGTCGTTCCTACGTTTTTTGAGATCCTAAGCGAACTATGAAGTGGGGGACCTAATTTCGCAGATAAACTCTCCTCCAATCCTGACGCCATGGGTGATTACCCTTACTTTTTGCGGCTAGTGATAGCCGATAGCCAATAAATTAAAAACAAGTTGCAATGGAAGTAGGCTTTGAAATCAAGGCTAAATAGGCTTTGAAACTTGGCCTTTTTTTGCTAAATAATATTTATTTTGTACTCCTTCAATGAAAAACCTATTTAGTTTTGAAATAAACGGATTTATTTGACCCTAATACATATGCTATATACAAAAACTTTCTAAATACTTGGAGGCCGCCAAGTGATGCTAGCTCAATTGGTAGAGGATCTTGCCTCTTAGCTAGTAGGAGGTCTTGGGTTTAATCCCATGCAAAGGTGATTTATTTGTAAATATAAAAGTTTGGGTGAGTAACAATAGCCATTCAAAAAAAAAAAAAAACTTGGAGGCCCTAATTTATTGGTGGCCCTAGGCTCATGCCTAGGTTTCTAAGCCTATGGAGTCGGCCCTGATTTTCTTTAACCATTTGAGTCCAAATTTCTAACTACATCCACCAAGTCTGTTAACTATGAGGGTAATTTGGTCATTTACACACAAAGTACAAGTCTTATATGCACATGAGTACAATGAACAAGTCTTTAAAGCATAAACCTTTAAATATAATATGATTCTCAATCCGATCGGTCCTCAACCCTTTCTCCATTGTCATTTCTCCACCAAAATCTGGATCTGCTCCTTCTGCCTCCACCGCAACCACTTCCCCTAAGACTACCACTCCATCTCCGACGACAATCTCCCCGCAGAACTCTTCCTACACTACACAACCATCGAGTACAAGCCAAGAAAGGAAATACCCACTTTCCGGGTGTTTTTCTTTGTGGTGGATACTTGTATAATTGAGGAGGAAATTGGGTTTTTGAGATCTGGGCTTTCGAGGGTAATTGGGGAAATTGGTGTGGAGTGTTTTGTGGGGTTGATTACTTTTGGGAGGTATGTTTGTGTTCATGAGTTGGGTTTTTTGGGAGGAAGAATAAGGTTTATGTGTTTAATGGTGGGAAGGAGATTAGTAAAGATCAGGTTTTGGAATAGATGGGTTTCTTTTTGAAGAAGTCGAGACCCGCTACGGGTGTTGTTGCCGATGTTAGAGATGGGCTTTCGCATGAGAGTATTAATCATTCTTGCTGCCCACTGCTGATTGTGAATTCGCCCTCAATTCGGTATCGTTTTGTGGTTTTTCTTGTGTATAGTTTATATGAAGTTGTTGATGTGTTAGCTAGTTTGACTTTGTTATGTTGAATTGTTTATACGAATCATGTGTTCTACTTTGTGTAAAGTTTATATGGAGTTGTTGATATGATAGCTCTCTTGAATTGAGGGTGGTGATGGTGCAGTGGTGGTAATGGTGGAGATAGTGGTACGGTGGTGGAGGATAGTCTGATATGATAGAGAGAGAAAGATAAGAAAGAGAAAGAGATATTAGGTAGGGGTATTTTGGTCATTTAACAATACTTAACCAAAAAGTTCTAACAATGTTAGAAATTTGGACTCAAATGGTTAAAGAAAATGCTTATAGGGACTCAGGTCGTTAAACTTTTTGCTTTAAGACTCAAGTGGTTAAAACCCATAAAACACAGAGACTCAAAAAGTAATTATTCCATATATTAATAAGCAACTTATATGTGCATCATAACTTGTACCTTGTGCTTAGGGAGTGTTACAAAAAAAACTTGATTTTTCACTTTTAACCCAAACATTTCATATTTTACATTTTAACCCCTTTTCATTTTTTTTTACTTTTAACCCAAAGTTTTCCATCCTTTATAATTTAACACAACACTTTATTATTTACAACTTTCGTACCCCATACTTTTTATCTTTCGCAAGTTTTTCGTTTTACGTTTCGTTCTAAATTTTGCGAGTTAACATGTCGTAACGTGCATGTGAGGTTCAACATTTTTTCTCTATTTTTTCATATCTGACAGACCCGTCGCAACGCGTCCATTTTTCCCCTTTTGAAAAGTTCGCCGCAACGGGCGGGTCGTAGATCGACTAAGTTATTATTTTCTATGTTTTATGTTTTTGGTTAATTTCTTCGTATTAAGACACTGTAACGGGTGTGTGTGGTTCAACGATTTTAGTCAGCTTTTCGTTCAGTGTAATTTTTACCATTTTATCTATTTTATTTTTACGATTTTGAGAGTCGATGTGATTGTGGCATTGGTGCTACTTGGCACGGTTTTATGAACGTTTTTAACCTATTAATTTTTTTTACTAATTTTTTGTTTTGGTTTACCCCTATACTTCCTTTACTTAAAAACTATTTTTTACGTGCATATTTTATGTACGGGTATGTGTAAATATGATTTCTTCTACATTCCGACGTAAACTTTTTTTATAGATGAGTTAGGTCAAATATAATACGTTTTCATTTAACGAAACTATTTTTACGTGCATATTTCTATGTGCGTTTTTGTTTAAATTCAAGTTGTTCTACGTTTCGACGTAAACTTTTTTGGAAAATGATTCAGGTCAAATATAATATGTTTTCGTGTTTATTTTATGCACGTTTCGTGACGTTTGTTTCGAACCCGGTGGAGTCAAATTATGGTTCTTTTTCTCCCATTTCTTCAAAAGCTCTAATTAATCCCTTTTGATTACATGTGCATATTTTCCTTCATACTTGTTACGTTTTCTTTGTATAAGTTGGGTCACATATAATACGTTATGATTGTTCGATATGAATTCGATTTACTTTATGTTTGATCCAATCACAATGCTTATATAGGTTACACTGAGTTCAACTGGATAAGTCGAAATGTCACACCCCAACCAATGGCGGAATCATCAGAGTGGGACTTGTTCAAGATTGCAAGAGACTTCATAACACTATTTGTGACAATATTTAATTCAACCGATTTCATTTCATAAGTAAATTGTCAAAACATACAAGGAAATTCAAATAACAACATTGTTCAAAACATAACATAACAAATTTGATACAACGATTTAAACTTAAGACGTCTAAATGAGTATCTAGGCATCTTTGCTATCCATTTTCATAGCATCATCAATAATCAACCTGTAACATGTTTAAAATACAATTCAATGTAAAAGCAAAGGCGAGTATACAAGTTTAAGAATAAGTATTAGTATAAAGTTTAAAAACGAATCCACATGGCAACTTTGTTTATACAAGATCAACCTAACATGGCATGCAATATTTCTAGCCAATCCTCTGTTTACGCAAGAAAGTTTAAGTAATTCGACATGACCACAAGTTTAAGGGGGCCGGTGCGTTACTCCTATAGCGCTATACATGTCAAATGGAGGCTCGTGAAAGCGAATGACTAAAACATATCACATAAGTATGGTCCATGTAAGCATCAAGTATCATAACATAGTATTCATGTATAGGGATTGTTTTGTGCATTGCATAAAGAATAAGTTTAAGTGTATTTAAATAAGGTAAACATGTTACACCCCAAAAAGTGGTAAACATAAAAAGGGGGTTGCGAGTATACTCACATTGATTGCGTTGCGATTTCTTGTAATAACGCACGAGTAAAGATGGAGAATCCAAGAGAACAAGCGAGGGTGATTATCCTAGAGGTGAAATACCATACGAGAGGTGATTAGTAAAAGTCTAAATAAAATTTCTAATATTGAAGGTTTCAATCTAATTATTCAAACATTATAATTTATCTCAATAATTAATATTTAGTGTTTATTACTTATGTTATAAATTAATCATTTAAATAATATAGTTTATATAATCTGTTTCTAAAACTGAATAAAATAAATAAATAACCATTTTTATAAACGGATTAAATTAACGATACCTTTCAACGATTATCTATTTCGCGAAAATTTTCGAGGTTTAAAGTTTAGGATCCGTATTTTTAAAACGGGTCGGAGTTTGAAAACCCATTTTTGGCGGATGTTACAATCTCCCCTACTTTAGGAGATTTCGTCCTCGAAATCTAAGAGGAAGACTTTTGAAAGATGGCATTTTTGCTAAAATGTGTTGCAAAAATTGAAAAGTGAAGGGTGTTGAGAATGCGTAAGTAAAATGTGTAGGTGCGTGTATAGGCAAAGTGAGTTTAAACAAGTTTCGAATGGTTTAAAATTGAGATGTATTAAAATGTGTTGTATTAAGAAGGAGAATTTTGTACCAAACGGTTTGTATTTTGATGAAAAAGTGTGGTCACATGGTAGTTTGTATGGGAAGTTTAATGATAGTAGTAAATCACACATTTGTAGAAAATTACTTATTGAGGGGAATGAGAGGGTTTGACGTTTTACATAAAACGGTTTTGGAGATAACAACCCACTACAGTGTTTGCACACGAATAAAGAATAGAGGGGTAGTTTTAAAAGTAAGGAGGTAGGTTGGGATTCGAACGTTTAAACAGACTTGATTGTGAACGAGGTTCGTATAAAAGGAAAGAATAATGGAGAATAATAGGAGTATAAAGGTGAATGATTGATTAAACGAATGCGAGTATAAGAATAGCATAAGTATTGGATAGACGAAGGTGATGTGTTAAGATTGAAGTCTCGTTGTGGATAATCGGATATAATGCGTTTGTGAGTTGTTTAAAGTTTATTTAGGTCCAAGAAGGTCTGCAAAACACTGAATTTCTCATGGCACGTTTCATGAAAGTTTGGTAACATGGTGAAAACACATATTATATATAGGAAGTACCAGCGGCGTATCCACCATGTTTTGACCACGTTACGTCTGTCTCGTTATTCGGTGTCATGTTACATTCTGTGTCTTACCATACACAGTAGTACACTCTATGGTTTTCATACGCCTATCACTATAATCCCGTGTGCACCCGCGATTATTTTGATCGTCGCATGATCCGCATAGCTTGTACTAGTTGTGTACGAATCAGGGTATACATAATTTAAAACTAGGAATGTGTACGTATAAGTATGTAGTATATAAGCAAGTCCATGCTTAAGTATGTTTGGGACCCACGTAAGCGAATCCCTCGGATTACGCTCACGTACGGGTACGAATGTATGAATCATGAGTATGAATAAAAGTATGAGCATAAGTATAAGTTTAAGTAAGCATATACACGTAAGTATGAGTATAAACACTAAACGCATAGTAGTATGAGTATAAGTAATATCATAAAATGTATCGTTATGAGTATGAGTATGAGTGAGGTACGAGTAATAAGGATTACGTATATAGTATATGTTGGAACACAACAGATTTAAGCGTATAAAAGCGTTTAAAAAGGTTGAGTTAGTAAATACGAACGATATAAATGAAATTGTCGCGAGATATCGACTAAAATGTGCACGATGATATGCATGTATAGTGGTTTAAGCAAAACGTCGAGTTTATCGAATTAAATAGATTGAGTTTGGTTTGGAAGATAGAATCTAGTTTGTGAATGTCAAGAGTATCTAAAGCATTTATTGATTATGTGAGATGTACTTTGTAAAAGAACGAAAATGCTGCTCTTGTTTTAAAAGAATTTACTTAAGTTGAAAATTGTCGGTTCCTATGAAGTTTTCTTGCCCACGTGTTTTGAAATTTGAATGACTAATTAAGCAGTGTAAAAAAATATTCGAGAATAATAGGCTTGTCTCATTTGCGTCAAAACATGAAATTTTGAATTTTGGAGGTTCTTATGAAAACGTTGATCCTTAGAGAGGGGATTTAGCAAAAGGACTTAGTGTTCATTGTAAAGGGTTTTGACAAATGATTCGTTGATGTTGAAAAGAGTCTTTGGCAAAACTATCTTATAATATCTATAAGAGCTTATAAGCAATTGAGAAAGGTTGGTTTGATTTTGATTAAGAATGGGAGTCTTTAGGATAAAGATATAATGTGAGTGTGTTTTAGTGATTAAGTCGAATTTGAAGTTCATGGGCAAGAGTTTCGTTGGACCGATTAAGTTGATAGGTAGTATTTTGTAAGGTTTTGAAATTCGAGTAATAAAACGTTTTAAGGCATGATTAAGATTCTCGTATGCATAAGTTGTGTGAAAAATAGGTTGTAGAATAAGGAGTACGTTTGATAAAACAACGTATTTTAAAATTTATATAGGTAGGTATTTTGATAAATGATAAATGATTTATGTATAAGACATGATCAGGTTTGCATAATAAAATATTTTGAAGGAAAGTTTTGGTAACGATCACCTAGGTAAGGGAATCACCCCGAACTCGTCGGTGAGGTCGTTTTAAGAAAAGAAGGATTGTATCATATAAAATTGATAATAGTAAAACGTAGGTTTGATCAAAACTTGGATTGTTCCAAATGGAACTTTGACTAAACCGAGATAAATCAAAAGTCCTTTCGAATTAGGGAAACGTGCTTTGGCCTATAGGTATTTTGTACTCTCATCGATAGTCCCCAGGTAGGCAAACTAGTCCATTAATTTGGATTTGTACGAATTGCCAGCCTAGACAGGACGTCCCGACTACCGGTACTTACCCTTCCAGTTACTACACGTTTCCATTCGATCGAAAATTTGAAACTTTGGCGAGATTGAAAATCGAGAAGTGGAACTAGTCGACAAGGTGCGGGTTTCACCCCTAACTTGGCGATTTAGTATCCTAAGTGTGGTTTGTACTCGTCGGGTCAAAAGTTAATTTCGACACTTTGACGAGGTTCCACTAGAATTTGAAATTTGAATTTCTCCATCAAGGTGAGGATTTCACTCCTAACTTGATGGTGAATTTCGTGTAAAAGAAAAGTAGATGGATTGAGAATTGTTCACCAAATTGTGGGTTTCACGCCTATTTTGGTGAAGTCGTCTCGTTTGTGTATTACGAGTGTTTGTGGAATTAGAATAGTCGAGTAAAATGTATGAGGAAAAGCGTATGTTGAAAACAAACATGTCAAGAATGACACATAAAGAATGACGTATTAAAACAAATGTTAACACGTAATAAAAGATGTGTTTAACACATAAGGATAGCATGTCAAGTATGATACATAAGGATAAAAATGACATATACGTTCAAAAAGGCCCACAGAGAATGTATAAGAAACACATAAAGTGGCATGCATGTAGTTTCAAATATAACATAAGAATAAGGCTCTATAACTATAGACTAGGTAAAAAGCATGGCAATTCTACCTAATTCCCTATAGTTATGGCTCTGATAGCAATCTGTCACACCCCAACCAATGGCGGAATCATCGGAGTGGGACTTGTTCAAGATTGCAAGAGACTTCGTAACACTATTTGTGACAATATTTAATTCAACCGATTTCATTTCATAAGTAAATTGTCAAAACATACAAGGAAATTCAAATAACAACATTGTTCAAAACATAACATAACAAATTTGATACAATGATTTAAACTTAAGACGTCTAAATGAGTATCTAGGCATCTTTGCTATCCATTTTCATAGCATCATCAATAATCAACCTGTAACATGTTTAAAATACAATTCAATACAAAAGCAAAGACAAGTATACAAGTTTAAGAATAAGTATAAGTATAAAGTTTAAAAACGAATCCACATGGCAACTTTGTTTATACAAGATCAACCTAACATGGCATGCAATATTTCTAGCCAATCCTCTGTTTACGCAAGAAAGTTTAAGTAATTCGACATGACCACAAGTTTAAGGGGGCGGTGCGTTACTCCTATAGCGCTATACATGTCAAATGGAGGCTCGTGAAAGCTAATGACTAAAACATATCACATAAGTATGGTCCATGTAAGCATCAAGTATCATAACATAGTATTCATGTATAAGGATTGTTTTGTGCATTGCATAAATAATAAGTTTAAGTGTATTTAAATAAGGTAAACATGTGGTAAACATAAAAAGGGGGTTGCGAGTATACTCACATTGATTGCGTTGCGATTTCTTGTAATAACGCACGAGTAAAGATGGAGAATCCAAGAGAACGAGTGAGGGTGATTATCCTAGAGGTGAAATACCATACAAGAGGCGATTACTAAAAGTCTAAATAAAATTTCTAATATTGAAGGTTTCAATCTAATTATTCAAACATTATAATTTATCTCAATAATTAATATTTAGTGTTTATTACTTATGTTATAAATTAATCATTTAAATAATATAGTTTATATAATCTGTTTCTAAAACTGAATAAAATAAATAAATAACCATTTTTATAAACGGATTAAATTAACGATACCTTTCAACGATTATCTATTTCACGAAAATTTCCGAGGTTTAAAGTTTAGGATCCGTATTTTTAAAACGGGTCGGAGTTTGAAAACCCATTTTTGGCGGATGTTACACGAAATGTGTGTTTTCATATGGTTAATGCATCATATAACGTTTGTACTAATCCATTGAATGTTTACGATGTACCCGCGCCGCAACGCGGGCGGGTCTTAACCCTAGTTTACCCTAAAATATTAAGTAAATATTTATATTTATATATGAGTAAACTGTCAAAATGGTTCCTGAGGTTTGGTCACTTTTGTCACTTTTGTCCAAAACTTAAATCTTTTAAATTTGGGTCCAATTTTGTTGTCATTTTCATCCAAAAGCAAAATCTGGTTAGATTTTTTAGTTAACATCCAACATTTTTGTCTTTTTTCTCCCTTTTAATGAAGGGCAAACTAGTCTTTTAACGTTTTATTATAACAAATTAAAAAAAATCCGACCATTTTGCTCTTCATTAAAAAGGAGGAAAAAGATTAAAAAAGCTGGATATTAACTGAAAAATCTGACTAGATTTTTGTCACACCCCAACCGATGGCGGAATCATCGGGGCGCGGCACTAGGCGAATCAGATTGCTCAAGAGAATCCATAACAACTATATTGCGATAATATTTAATACATTCGTTATCCCATACTAACAAATAATACAATCACGTAAGTTATCACAGATTTATTATCCTCTCGAACAATGCAAATCCGACAACCTAGATTTTAGTTGAGTTTCTAGACTTCCTAGCTTGATTTGATATAGTCTGCGATCTAACCTGCAACATACGTTAAAAGATTTGTCAATACAAAAGTATTGGCGAGTATACAGGTTTGATAAGTATAGCATAGTAGATTAAAAGTGCTGCGAATTTCCACATGCATAAACGTAATACACGACATATATACTCACAAAACTGATACTACCAACTAAGTCCTCGATGCTCGAATGTACGATGGCATAACTAGACCCCGTCGGGCGCAATAGTACTATACTAGTCTTGGTGGGACGTCGCGAGTATAAGCCCTAGCACATATGCAACTAGCATCACGTATATCTATGCATAACAGTTATTCGCAAGTGATAATTCGATTGATTGAATAGTTCGATTGATGAGTTCGATTTGTTAGAAACGTATGTTACACCCAAAATTCGATTAAAAAGGGGTCAAGTATACTCACAGTGCGTATTTAGCGAGATTACAACTTGATTGAGTTGGTTACGAGTTGTCTGTAATGATCCTTGAAGCAATAGAGTAAACGATGTATGGTTAAACAAGATTTACTTGAAAAGTTATTCGATTGATTGAGTTGGGCCTCATCCGTACGGATGGCAAGTCATCCGTCCGGATGGCATGTTATCCGTGCGGATAACAGTGATCCGTGCGGACAGACTTGCTTGTGCGTGCGGATGGGCTTGCTTGTGCGTGCGGATTGGTGTGCGCGCGGATGACTTGTGCGTGCGGGTGACATGTCATCCGTGCGGGTGACATGTGCGTGCGGACTGACATGTCATCCGTATGGGCTTGTGTCATCCGTGCGGGCTGACATGTCGTCCGTGCGGACTGACATGTCGTCCGTGCGGACTGACATGCTGTCTGTGCGGACGGGCACGTCTGTTTCGCACTCCGAGCACTGTTTCGAGTGTTTATCGGAAGGAAAATACGTTCGTTTTTACTAGGGTAGTGTGATTTCGCACTAACACTTGAAGTTCCGTCAATTCCGACTCATTCTAACGGCCGGGAATCACCCCGTTCCATCAGATCTGGTCGTTCATGGTGGTTCTTCATGGTTAACTCGAAATCGCACAGGTTTAGGTGAAATTTGTCATTAAAACATGTGGAAATCACCCGGATTTGAGTCGTTTACAGTGAAAGGAGACTCCAACTTGAAGTTCATAAGAACTCTTGGTGACATCACCTCAAAACGCCTCAAATCCGTAGATTTCACGGTTAGAATTCGAGTTTTGAAAGATAGAATGATGTAGATTCGAGTGTAGATTGTAGAAGTACAAGTTTTAGGTTGAAATCTTACCGGAATCGCGAGGAAAACGAGAGAAAAGGGTCTTGGTGCGCGTGTGGTTGAACAGGAGCTGTCACATCACTTGAATAGTGGTGTGACAGGCTATTTATAGGCGAAAGAGGAGAGAAAAGGAGGTCTGGCCCGGATAGCCCATCCGTGCGGATGGCCCATCCGTGCGGATGGCCCATGCGTGCGGATGGCCATCCATGCGCATGCCCATCCGTCCGGATGATCTATCCGTCCGGATAGACATCCTGACGGGCCGGACTTCTTTGTTTTTGATCGATTTGATAGTTTTTGAAGCGTGTATCTTTCATAATCAATTTATATTATTATTATATTGTTATTACTATTATATATATATATCACTAGGGGTCGTATTTACGTATCCATAATCCAAGGTTTCGATACTTTACAGTCGGTTTCCGATTCGAGTATGCGATTGTTATCGACGTTGCACGGCCATCAGTGAGGGTAGCATAGGTCCTCTCTTGATGTCGTCGTGAACGTTATTTCGTGTAGTGCCACAAAGACTGACGGGGTACCGTTTACTCGTATTGTCATCATCGTCATGACGACTGGAGCTACAGCACTCACCCGAGAGTCCTTGTTAGCGTTATTTGTTTACGTTCGACACATCACGGCCACTGAGGAGGGTAGAATAGGTCCTCACTCAGTGCCTCCGTGAGTGTTAGTGTGAAAGTAGTGTAGTATAATGATATTGTAGCTTGAAAATATGCGATTATCCTTCGAAAAGCTATATATACGATATAGTTACATTATGATCTGAATCTCTGGTGCTAGGCGTAACGAGTGTAACGAGTAGTAACAACGCACGAAAGTGCGGGTTGTTACAGTCTCCCCTACTTTAGGAAATTTCGTCCCGAAATTAATCCAATAGGTAGACTTTTGAGAGTTGATCTAGTATGAGTAGCGATACAGCGAGTGATTTGATCGTAGGTTGACAACGAGAATGTTTCGAATAAGAGGAATCGACTGCAATTAGCGAGAAGACGATGCAAGGATGAAAGTATAAATCCCACGAGTTGGCATCCCAAAGTATCTTGTTTTGTGTAGAATTCGTTAGTTCGATGCGATTGTAGACTTAAAGGACTTGAAAGGGTTTCTCATGACGTAGAAATAACTGAGTCGATCGTTAACCAACGTTACAATAAGCGTTCGTTTTAGATAATTAAAAGGGAATTTAGGATGAGAATATTTGAAAATTTTCCTTTTAACGTGAGGTCAACGGAGTCGATGTTAACCGATGTTGCAAGGAAGTTTAAGTTTCTAACATTTTAAGGAATTCGAAGGTGAAAACAAGGGTTACGAAAATTTCCCCCTGACATGGGTTCAAGCTGAACTCGATGTCGAACCAATGTCTTAAGAAGGATTTTATTTTTGACGTTGTAAAAGTTTAGGGAAAAACTGGGCTTTATGAAACTTTTCTTGGACATGGAGTTAAGCTGATTCGATGTTAGCTCCACGTCGTGAGAAAATTTCACTTGTCCACCGATTTTAAATCAAAAATCTTGTAAAAGACGTTTGTAATTAGTACGAGAAGGTAGTTAATTACCGAGCCCCACTTGGCACTTTCCCACGAAAGTTTGTTAATATGTTTAAAACACTTATATATAGGAAGTACCAGCGGAGTATCCACCATGCTTTGCCCATACTATTCCCGTTTCGTGAGGTAGTGTCAGGTGTGCCGATATGACATGGATAGAATTGCGTTTACTTGGCCCAATCGATAGAAAGTCGGACCGAGCATAAGATAGGATCGAATAAATTAGTCCAGCGAGTTGATAAACGAGAGGCGAATAGCGCGTTTTCGATTAGATTACATACTAAACCCACATGGCACGTTTCCACGAGGGTGTGCTAACCTGGTGAAACACCATGCTTAACCAGGTTAGTTTTGCCTCGTGAAGCGGTGTCATGTGTACTAATACCACATAGACTGTAATGAACACCAAACGAGTGATAAACGGTAGATTATACGATATGCGATAAGCGATTAGATGGTTAAACGAATGATATGAACACAACACTAGCAATGGTGGTGATGATAATCGAATTACGATAAGCGGCGGTTGTTGCGTGCAATCGATGAAAGTACACGGTTCGATTTACGCGGTTCGATTTGATTGATTGACACCACGGAATTTAACTAACATCAGACCCTACATGGCCTGTTTCCACGAACGGCCGCTGATATAGCTAAAACACCCTGTTTTAACCATATGAGCTTCCTCTCGTGAGGCGAGGTCATGCGTTCCAACTTAGCACAAATATCACAGATAACGGTAGGCGATAGCGATAGATTGATACACAGCAATTGATATAGGCTCACGTGATAAGCGATAGAGGTTGCGAGATACACAGGGTAAGCGATTTCGATTAGTCGAGTTCGATTCTTGTCTCGAATAAGCTTAACGTTTCGTCATGTCGCATCACGGCTATCGAGGAGGGTAGAATAGGGCCTCACTCAACAATATCGTGAGCGTTTACTGGCTTGATCGAGATTCGTTGCAGCAGACTTACGACCAGTCTTGCGTCGATGCAATTTGCCTGCGAGGTAGACTCCCTAGAGTCCATCGATGAGGTGATTGCATTGCGTTTGCAGACTTACGACAAGTCTTGCGATGATACGGTTTGTTACGCCTTGCGATTGAGTGTAGTGTGTTGAAAATAATCACAATAATATAATAGGTCTAATAACGTTCAACTCCACGTGGCGCTTTCTTCACGGAACTTCGGTAGTATGGTAAGGCATTCCTCGCCCGACCCCTACTACTTTCATCCCGTGTTTTGGTGTCACCTTTTGTCAAACGCTATGGCACTTTTAGAATTCACTACGATCTCCGTGCACTGACCCAAGTAATCCCGTGTGCACCCGCGATTAATTGTTCCTTGCACGTTTATCGTACCTTGTTCTAAAAGTGTAGTGAGGGTAAAACACATTAGCTCGTGATATAGTATATAGTCTAAGTGCGGCGATTAAAGAGTGAGAGAGAAAAAGGAGACGAGAGTTAACGTTACGCATAGAGACAATATCGAGTAATAGAGTAGGTTCAAAACATAGAGATTAACGTCGAAAATCGTATCATTACAACTTCATCCTACGCTTGCTAGATGTCTGATGCTGGAAAACTTTCGCTGGAGCTGTTGTTGTTGTACTCAAGTTCACGGTTCGATGTGACAGTTGTGGGTGAAGTGACCGTAACGGTTGCAGTTATTTCAATAGCGACAGTCAGCCCCAACTGGATGATGATAGGTACACGAGTAACACTGTGGGTGAGCTCCCGTGTAAGCTCGTTTTGGAAACACCGAAACTGCTCGAAGAGGTTCCGGTTGCATCGGTTCGGTTGTTGATGAGCTCGGGCTTGAAGTCTTTCGCTTGCGGCTGGGTTTGTCGGTGTCTTGCGAAGAAGTGTCGTCTTTGGAGGATTCGTCTGAAGACTCACTTGCAGAGTCTTTGGCTGATTTGTCGGAAGATCCATCGGCAGATTTGTCGGAAGAATCGGCAGCAGATCCGTCCGAAGAATCGTTAGCGGATCCGTCAGAAGAATCGTTAGCTGATTCGTTAGAAGAATCGCTAACAGGTTTGTCAGAAGATTCGTCAGTTGATTCATCAGAGGATTCGTCAACATGTTCGTCTGAAGGATTGCTGGCGGTTGCTTGATGAGCTTGTTTGACGGGATTCTTTGAGAATAATCCTTCCATGAGTCGTTTGTTGTTGATTTCTGCGGCTAAGCGGTATGTTTCTTCGATGGTAGCGGGCCTTGCAGCTTTGACAAAGTCACCCACACACTCAGGCAAGCCACGAATGTACTTCGTGATGGCCTTCCCCGGAGTGTTGACTTGACTTGGGCAAATTATGCTAAGCTGTTTGAACCTTGCGGTGTAGCCAGCATTGTCGCCTTCGGTTTGCTTGATTCCCCAAAATTCGTTTTCTAGTTTCTGGATTTCATGAGGAGGACAGTATTCTTTCTCCATGAGTTCCTTCAGCTCATCCCAAGAGAGGGCGTAAGCTTCGGAGATCCCACGTTTGTTACGTTCGGCGGTCCACCAGTCGAGTGCTCGCGATTGAAATACTCCGGTGGCGCAAGTAGTGCGGAGACTATCGGGACACCCGCTTTGACGAAGGGTAACTTCGATAGAATCGAACCACTGGAGTAGTTGAGTCGCACCTCCTTCACCCGTGAACTCCATCGGGTCACAGGCTTTGAAGTGCTTGTAGAGAAAAGTAGATTGCGGCTCTTCTGTCTTAACGTCCTCCGAAGTTCGAGAGTTGATAAGAGAGTGAACTCGTGTGGCAATCTGAGGAATGACTTTGACCACTTCCCTGGTCACAAGTGAAGCAATCCTCTTTTCGCCCCTTCGTTTGGCTCGTCTCTTTGCTAACATTCTCGAAGTAGAGTTGTTGGAAGGCATCTAGACAAAAGGAGACTTGGAGTGAGATTCGATCATAATGATTTTTGAGTTTGCGTTGCGATTTGAGCGCGTTCAAACTTGGTGCGATAGTATAGTAGTAATACGAATCACATAGGAGCCATATAGGAGACACGAAGTTCCTAAGTTCTCACACAATGATTTGTTTGTTTATACGTATATATAGATATATATATATATATATATATTATATAGATGTAATTTGTAATCATATATACACAAGTCGATTTAGAATATGCGAGGTAGCGTTGAAGTGAGAAAAACGAGAGAGAATGCGATAGATTATGCATTAGTTTTGTTGCGAACATTCGGATTTCGTTTTAGATTGCGATAGCTGTGCGAATTGTGCGTTCATAAAGTAGGGAGTGAAAATCGTTACATCGAGAATTCGATAAAGCGTGAAGTTTCAAAACGTAAGCAAGTTCCAGCCAGTTGTAAAATTGGGTTCCTCGTACGATAGAGTGCCTTGGGTGTTTTAGGCGTCGACTACCCAAGGTAACCCAACTATATCTAATAAGTTCGAGCATGCGCGTTGACCTGGAGGACTTCATGCTTCCACTGGGATGCAGCTCAAGGCATTCGTCTTCCTAGTCATCGCGTGGCTCAAGTTATCGTGATAGTCGAGTCCTTGGTGAGAGCTTTTGAAAACCAGTTTATAAAGAGTGGAACGACTTATTAAGGTACGGGTTTCACCCCTGTCTTAACAGTTTCATTCCTAATTGTGGTTAAGCTCTCGAATAAATTCGTGAGTTCCACTAGATTTCGAAATGGAGACTTTTTATCGAGATGTGGATGTCACTCCTAACTCGATGAAAAGTTCTCGTGCTGGAAAAATGCGCTGAGTGAGCAATCCTATCGAGAGTTCTTGGTTTTCACACCTGATCTCGACTGGATCGCTCGGTTTCGTTATGCGAGTAATTTCGAAAACGTGTGTATTGTGTCGGCCTTAGGAAAGGCTAAGTAGCAATTTAGCCTTAGGAAAGGCTTCTTCGTGTGAAGTTGTAGTATGCGGCGTTCACACAAAGTTGTAGCTTTTAGTAATTTCGATCGAGAGTATCAAGTAAGCCCAATACAAACCCCACTGGGTTCGTACGAGTCGGCCTGTTGGTACTTAGACTATAGACTAGGTCAATTTCTAAGACGTCGACCCGGACTAGGTCGAGTCTGACCTAATTCCCTATAGTTATGGCTCTGATACCAATCTGTCACACCCCAACCGATGGCGGAATCATCGGGGCGCGGCACTAGGCGAATCAGATTGCTCAAGAGAATCCATAACAACTATATTGCGATAATATTTAATACATTCGTTATCCCATACTAACAAATAATACAATCACGTAAGTTATCACAGATTTATTATCCTCTCGAACAATGCAAATCCGACAACCTAGATTTTAGTTGAGTTTCTAGACTTCCTAGCTTGATTTGATATAGTCTGCGATCTAACCTGCAACATACGTTAAAAGATTTGTCAATACAAAAGTATTGGCGAGTATACAGGTTTGATAAGTATAGCATAGTAGATTAAAAGTGCTGCGAATTTCCACATGCATAAACGTAATACACGACATATATACTCACAAAACTGATACTACCAACTAAGTCCTCGATGCTCGAATGTACGATGGCATAACTAGACCCCGTCGGGCGCAATAGTACTATACTAGTCTTGGTGGGACGTCGCGAGTATAAGCCCTAGCACATATGCAACTAGCATCACGTATATCTATGCATAACAGTTATTCGCAAGTGATAATTCGATTGATTGAATAGTTCGATTGATGAGTTCGATTTGTTAGAAACGTATGTTACACCCAAAATTCGATTAAAAAGGGGTCAAGTATACTCACAGTGCGTATTTAGCGAGATTACAACTTGATTGAGTTGGTTACGAGTTGTCTGTAATGATCCTTGAAGCAATAGAGTAAACGATGTATGGTTAAGCAAGATTTACTTGAAAAGTTATTCGATTGATTGAGTTGGGCCTCATCCGTACGGATGGCAAGTCATCCGTCCGGATGGCATGTTATCCGTGCGGATAACAGTGATCCGTGCGGACAGACTTGCTTGTGCGTGCGGATGGGCTTGCTTGTGCGTGCGGATTGGTGTGCGCGCGGATGACATATCATCCGTGCGGATGACTTATGCGTGCGGGTGACATGTCATCCGTGCGGGTGACATGTGCGTGCGGACTGACATGTCATCCGTATGGGCTTGTGTCATCCGTGCGGGCTGACATGTCGTCCGTGCGGACTGACATGTCGTCCGTGCGGACTGACATGTCGTCCGTGCGGACTGACATGCTGTCTGTGCGGACGGGCACGTCTGTTTCGCACTCCGAGCACTGTTTCGAGTGTTTATCGGAAGGAAAATACGTTCGTTTTTACTAGGGTAGTGTGATTTCGCACTAACACTTGAAGTTCCGTCAATTCCGACTCATTCTAACGGCCGGGAATCACCCCGTTCCATCAGATCTGGCCGTTCATGGTGGTTCTTCATGGTTAACTCGAAATCGCACAGGTTTAGGTGAAATTTGTCATTAAAACATGTGGAAATCACCCGGATTTGAGTCGTTTACAGTGAAAGGAGACTCCAACTTGAAGTTCATAAGAACTCTTGGTGACATCACCTCAAAACGCCTCAAATCCGTAGATTTCACGGTTAGAATTCGAGTTTTGAAAGATAGAATGATGTAGATTCGAGTGTAGATTGTAGAAGTACAAGTTTTAGGTTGAAATCTTACCGGAATCGCGAGGAAAACGAGAGAAAAGGGTCTTGGTGCGCGTGTGGTTGAACAGGAGCTGTCACATCACTTGAATAGTGGTGTGACAGGCTATTTATAGGCGAAAGAGGAGAGAAAAGGAGGTCTGGCCCGGATAGCCCATCCGTGCGGATGGCCCATCCGTGCGGATGGCCCATGCGTGCGGATGGCCATCCGTGCGCATGCCCATCCGTCCGGATGATCTATCCGTCCGGATAGACATCCTGACGGGCCGGACTTCTTTGTTTTTGATCGATTTGATAGTTTTTGAAGCGTGTATCTTTCATAATCAATTTATATTATTATTATATTGTTATTACTATTATATATATATCACTAGGGGTCGTATTTACGTATCCATAATCCAAGGTTTCGATACTTTACAGTCGGTTTCCGATTCGAGTATGCGATTGTTATCGACGTTGCACGGCCATCAGTGAGGGTAGCATAGGTCCTCTCTTGATGTCGTCGTGAACGTTATTTCGTGTAGTGCCACAAAGACTGACGGGGTACCGTTTACTCGTATTGTCATCATCGTCATGACGACTGGAGCTACAGCACTCACCCGAGAGTCCTTGTTAGCGTTATTTGTTTACGTTCGACACATCACGGCCACTGAGGAGGGTAGAATAGGTCCTCACTCAGTGCCTCCGTGAGTGTTAGTGTGAAAGTAGTGTAGTATAATGATATTGTAGCTTGAAAATATGCGATTATCCTTCGAATAGCTATATATACGATATAGTTACATTATGATCTGAATCTCTGGTGCTAGGCGTAACGAGTGTAACGAGTAGTAACAACGCACGAAAGTGCGGGTTGTTACAATTTTGATTTTGGATGAAAATGGAAACAAAATTGAAACCACAGGGACTAAAATTCAAAATGTTTGAGTTTTGGATTAAAGTGGCAAAAGTGACCAAACCCGAGGGACCATTTTGACAGTTTACTCTTTATATATAGAATAATTGTTGTTATGAATTGTGTTTATTTTTCTTCTGCTTTTTTTTTTGTTTTTGCCGATGAGTAGAGCCGATAAAGACCAAAGTCAAGTCTTCTAGCACAGGGGAAAAAAGATCAAACTCCCATCGTGTATTTTTTAATTGGAATTATAAGAACTAATATCAATATTCGTTTTTGTCGATCTTCGCTTTTATGGTTTTCCGATGAGTCGAGCCAATAACAACCAATGTCACACTGCGTAACACAAGGGTAAACTGATCATACTTTCGCTACATAGTGGCGGGTATCAATATTCGTTTTTATCGATCCTCGCTAGCACAGGGGGGAACGATCAAACTCCTGTTGCGTACAGCCGAAGGAAACCATTTTTTAATTGGTATTATTGGAACTAGTATCGATATTCGTTTTTATTGATCTTCTCTTTTATTGTTTAGCACATGAGACAAATGATCAAACTCCCACCGTGTCGCGTGGGAAAAAACCCTATTTTTAAATTGTTATTATGGGAACCAGTATCGATATTTGCTTTTATGGTTTCCGATGAGTCGAGCTGATAACGACCAAAGTTACGCCGCATAGCACGGGGAATACGATCATACTCCCACCGTGTAGCATGAGGAAAACCTGGTATGATATTCACTTTTATTGGTCTTCACTTTTATGGTTACTGATGAGTCGAGCCGATAATGAACAAAGTCACGCCGCGTAGCACGGGGAAAACAATCAAACTCTCGCCGCGTAGTGGGGGGGGGTTTAGTTGGTATTATCGAAATCCGCATCAATATTCGCTTTTGGTGCCCGATAAGTCAAACCTATAACGATCTAAGTCACGACACATACCATGGAAAAAGTCGATTAATATCCCGCCGCAGGCACGTGAGAAAAAACCTAGTTTCCACTTCAATTCCTGAATATGTTCAAATAAACGATATTAGCAAGTGGTTGCATATTTATCATCCCAAGATAGAAAATTTATGTTGTATTAAGCTGTGCGGTATGGGGTACGTCCCCATACCCGTCGAGGACCGGCGTCGCCTTCACACCTCCCCCCCCCCCCCCCCCGTCCCCGTCCTCACCGGCGAGACCTTGACGTTGGAGATGGGCAGTAAATGACAAAAATTGTGGGGACCATTCGCAACTTTATGACCGTTTGATAAAAAAAATAAATTAACAATTTTCATTTATTAAATAACGGCCATTTTTCAAAATTATACCCAATTCACTCCCACTTTTATAAATACTCACATCTTTTACACCATTTTTCACAACTTTTCACCCACTACAATCTCATGTCTCTCTCACGTTTTGTAAACTCTCTTCTCTTTTTATAAAAACTCAACAATTTTTATACCTTTTTTACCCACTACCACCCATATCTCTCTCAAAAATTACCATGGCTTCACCTTCTTCCATTTCTTCATCTTCTTCGTCTACGTGGTATTCATCATCTTTGGAAGAGAATGCATTTATGGAAAACATGATTATGAACGCGGCTCAGGTCTTCATGACTGGTGATGAAGCGTCGTCCCAACGGCTAACTAGACGAGCAAAATTAAACCGAGACCAAGAAGGTACTTTACTATTTTTTCCGTATGTTTTATATAGATTTGAAAATGTATTTTATAATTAATTTCATTTATGTTTCGTTTTAAATATATAGCCGCCCACGATAAACTAGTAGCCGATTATTTTTCCGACGAACCCGTGTACACAGACGAGATGTTTCGACATCGGTTCCGCATGAGTCGTCGACTTTTTTTACGTATCACAGGCGACATGGCCCAGTCTGATCCGTTTTTACACTGTGATACGACGCTAGGGGGCAAAGGGGTTTCAGTAATTTACAAAAATGTACGTCGGCTATTCGCCAACTGGCATACGGTTACGCACCCGATGCATTAGACGAGTATTTAAGGATGTTCGAAAGAACCGCACGTCTATGTTTGCACAAGTTTTGCGAATGGGTTGTCAAATTATATAGCAAGAGATACCTGCGGAGACCGAACACAAACGACGTTCAAAAATTATATCAAGCACAAGAACAGAGACGTGGTTTCCCAGGAATGCTCAGGAGCATTGATTGCATGCACTGGCTGTGGCAGACTTGCCCAGTTGCCTGGCAAGGTCAGTATACTAGGGGAGATCATGGACATCCGACTATTATTCTTGAGGCTGTTGCGTCACAGGATCTCTGGATCTGGCATGCTTTTTTGGTCTACCTAGTTCGCTCAATGACCTTAACATCATATACCAGTCACATATATTTGACGATGTAGTGGCGGGAACAGGTCCAGACACAAGTTTTACGGTTTCAGGGGTGGAATACAGGCGAGGTTACTACCTAGCAGATGGAATATACCCAACGTACTCGACAATCGTTAAAACTATTATGCACCCGACAAACGAAAAAATAAAAAAATTTGCGAAGTATCAAGAGGGTGCGAGAAAAGATATTGAACGGGCTTTTGGTGTTCTACAAAAAAAATGGCATATCCTTGAACATCCAGCACGTTCGGTTACACCAAAGAGGTTACGACACATTATGTACGCTTGTATCATCCTTCATAACATGGTCATTGAAGACGAAGGTAGAGCGATATGCGAGTACGACGAAAACGCGTCTACCGGAAATTTTGTTCCAGTTAGTGGGGAACAACAAGATTTGAACATGTTCGCTCTACGTAACGAGTACACACATCATAACCTACAAGCGGACTTGTTGGAGTACATTTGGAACAACGCTCAAAACGAACCAGACGACCACATGGAGGACGAAGACTAGTAGCTTTTTTAATATATTAGGTTTTTTAAGTTTATGTTTTTTTTAAGTTTATGTTTTTTTTAGTCTATGTTTTTTTAAGTTTATGTAATGTTTTTTAATATTAATGAAAATATTTTGGTAATTTATTTGTTAAATGTTAAAAAAAGTAGAAGATTAAAAAAATAAAAAACATAAAAGTGGTGGGGTAGGATCATCTAGGACCTAAGGACCATCCTTCCATTTTCACTAGTTTTGTGGGATGGACCATCATTGGGAGGACTATGATGTGACGCCTAAATCGCGAATCATCCTCTAAGAGAGGATGAACACCATACCCTCTAGCCTTACTATCTCCTAATATGAAGCTTTATAATACCTTATTCATTTATTTAAAGAATATATTTGGTTTTAACCTTTTCAATTATTTCTATCATCAAAATTACAAATTAACTTATTATAAGTTTCAGCGAAAAGTTAAAAATGTATATTTTCATAAGTTTTCCATGTGGTTAAGTATCGGAAGCAAGTTTATCATTTACAAAAATTTGTAAACCCAAATGTTTTTTCATAGATAAAATATTGATCAAAAAACTTAGTTAGTGTTTGTTATGCAGGAATGAGAGACGGAATGGAATAGATCATTATGAGAGAATGAAGAAAAAGGTGTTTGGTTGGTCAATGGAATGAAATCACTCATTCCATAAAGCATTCAATTCCCTCAAAATCATTCTATCCACCCCTATGCTTTTTTCATTCCCTCTTGCACAACTCATCACCAACACCACAACCCACCACCTTCGCCACCACCTACCACCACCACCGACGACATTGTCGCCTCTACCCGCAACCCTCACCGCCTCCGCAGCCACCCAGCCAGCCACCGACGCCACCCACCCGCCACCGTTGCCACCCACTGCTGCTTCCACCAACCACCACCGCTAATGCCACTCGCCTCCGCCGTTGACACCACCGCCACCAACCACCATCGACAGCCGCCGCCACCCCCCCCCCCCCCCCCCGCAGTCACCGCCACCCGCTGCCGTCGCCACCCTCCACCGCCTCCTATAACCACCCACAATCACTACCACCGACCACCACCACTCACCGCTGATTTTATTCCTTCATTTTTCTTGCATACCAAAAAATACACAATAATAATTCATTTCATTCTAACATGGTAACCAAACAAAACATGGAATGGTAATGATCCATTGCATTCCCCCGCCCATTCCATTACCTCGTCTATTCCATTCACTCGTCCATTCCATTACCCCACACCAAACAGACAGAGGTAGTGTTTGGTATGCAGGAATGAGAGGTGTAATGAAATGGACCATTGTGAGGGAATGAAGAAAATAGTGTTTGGTTGGTCGATGGAATGGAATCGTCCATTCCAAAATACATTCCATTCCCTCAAAATCATTCCATCTGCCCCCCCCCCCTGTTTTTTTTTCCATTCCATTCCATTCCCTCCCCCCTTCATTAACAACACCACAACCCACCACCGTTGCTACCACACACCACCACCACCACACCGTCATCCGCCGCTGCCACCAGCCACCGCCGCTGCCACCACCTACCGCCGCCACCCACCTCCGTCCTTGCCACCGCCGTCGCCGTCACCCACCGTCGCCACTGCCACCTCCGATCATGGACACCACCCACCTTTGATCATCGCCGCCACCATTTCCACTGCCACCGCAATCAACCACCACCACCGCTACCACCTCCGACCACCGTCGCCGCTGCTACCACCTCCGACCACCCCTTCCACTACCATCGCCATCGCCGCCACCTACCTCCACCGTCATCCACCACCACTACCGTTGTCATCATCCACTGTCGTCTCCACCTACCGCCGCCGCCGCTACAACTGACACCTAGCACTGCGCCCCATCATCGCCCATCACTGAGCACCGCCATTTGATTTTATTCATTCGTCTTTTTTCGCATACCAAACAACAAAAAGTAATTGTTCATTCCATTCACACATGGTAACCAAACAAGACATGGAATGGTAATGATCAATTCCATTACCTCATCCATTCCATTACCTCGTCCATTTCATTCCACCGTCCATTCCATTACCCCATACCAAACAGAAAAAAGAAAAACTGGTTTTGTGAATAACTTATATTGCATGAACACTGAAAATGACTTGTAAATCTTTTATTTGGCAAGACTTATTCGGTGGAAATTATTGATTAATTTAAGTTGAATAGGATTAATAAAGTAATAATTACTCCAGAAAAGGAAAAGTCTTCCACGGACCACAACGACTTGCAAAGTCTTCCACTTGCTTAATAATTAAAAATAATATAGTTTGTTCATCATAATAAACCATACTTCTCATTTTCTAAATAATTTCTAGCTTACTTATGTACTTGAAGTAAGTTGAGGTTTGATTGATGGGAAATCAGTGGGTTTTGGGGCTTCATCTCATTTTCTTAGGTACTTTTGTGGTTGCAACAACTTGTTTGGGTGCTCGTAATTCGACAGCAAGTTGCCATGAGCAAGAGAGGCTAGCACTGCTTAAGTTTAAAGACAGCGTCAAAGATGATTTCAAAATGTTGTCATCATGGGTTGGTATCGATTGTTGCTCATGGGACCGAGTTCGTTGTGATGGTGCCACCGGAAAAGTTGCCGGTCTTCATCTAAGAGGAATTGTAAGGGGACTTTCTTCTTCATGTTGGGTAACTGGCACTTCCAGCGTCACCACAAGTATGGTAAACGGCTACTTAGTTGGTGAAGAGTACTACTTAATTGGAGAAGATGTCAACCCTTCTTTAGCAGAGTTGAGGCATTTAAAATATCTGGACTTGAGCGGGAATGATTTTCAAGGAAGGCGGATCCCGGAGTTCATCGGATCCTTGAAAAAGTTAAGTTACCTCAATCTCTCTAATGCAGGTTTTAGTGGCAATATTCCCCATCACATTGGAAATCTTTCAAACTTGAAAGTTCTTGCTCTCGATTCAACGACATACACACAAACGTTAACCGCCGATAATATGGTATGGATTTCTGGCCTTTCGTCACTCAAGTATCTTGACTTGAATGGAGTGAATCTTAGTGGGGCAAAAAATCGTGACAAGTTGCTTTACATGATTCCTTCAGTAATACACTTAAGCTTGTCATGCTCTGGATTTTCAGCTGTTGATCTTGCAGGTCCGCGTCTGAATTTTAGTACAATTCTTCCCAACATCAAAAACCTTCAGCTTAAGGACAACGCAATTGAAGGCCTATTTCCATCAGTTTTAACAAACATGAGCTCCCTAGTATCTCTTGACCTTTCAGGCAACATTCTAAATTCATCAATTCCTTTCATGCCTAGCCTTCTTAAGCTTGATCTTTCTAATAGTAAAATTAGGCAGATTGATTATATTGGTATATGGAGACAGTGCAACCTGAAAGAGTTGATTGTTTCATCTAGTAATCTTGAAGGAGATATGACTGGACCATCAACAAATGCATCCATGTGTTCCACATATGCTTTAGAGGTGCTGGATTTATCTTGGAATGAGTTAAGTTGTTCAATTCCAAAATCATTTGGAAGGCTGACAAGTTTAAGATCATTACATCTTGAATCGAACAGATTAAAAGGTCCAATCCCTGAAGATTTGGGGAAATTAAGATTTTTAGAAGTATTAGATCTATCTTACAACCAGTTAGATGGTCCCATTCCAACACTTCTTGGGCGGATAACCGAACTTGACCTTTCTCATAATCAATTGAATTACTCGATTCCAGAATGCTTTGGAAGTTTAGCAGCTTTAACATATTTAAATCTAGAAAGCAATCAGTTAACAGGACCCATCCCAGCATCTCTAGGAAGACTTGCCACATTAAAAACACTTTCGATGTCTTCAAATTTGTTAAATGGGACTATTCCAACTCTTGTTGGGCAACTCACCAAACTTGATTTTCTAGATGTCTCCAATAACTCTTTAGAAGGAGAAATTTTGGAAGCTCATTTTTCAAACCTTTCAATGTTGAAGTACTTGGATTTAAGTTCCAATCGGAATTTGACATTCAATGTTTCACGTCAGTGGATACCTCCGTTCCAATTGAGAACCATTCGGCTTAGTTCTTGCAAAATTTCAAATGAATTCCCCAAGTGGTTTCAAACTCAAAAGAAGCTTGATGAGTTGGTGTTATCTAACACTAGCATTTCTGGGCCTCTGCCCACATGGTTGCGGCAGATGCCCATCATCAGTTCCTTAGATCTCTCTTACAACAAACTCACTGGACCATTGACAAACCTTCCTTTCGGGGACCCTCTTAATGGATTTATAAATGAAAATATGGGGTCATTATATCTGCAAAATAACCTTTTCAATGGGTTAATTCCTAGGTCTTTGTGCACAACGACTGGCTTGGAAATTCTTGATCTTTCAAAAAACAGGTTAACTGGGATAATACCGAACTGTTTACTGAATCTTCAACATTTGAGTATGATGATACTTGGTTCAAATGGCTTGTCTGGTGTCATTCCAAGTCTTTTAGGCCGCATTTCCCCAGCATTGTCATGGTTAAACTTGAACAACAACAGCTTCACTGGAGAGCTTCCTCAAGATTTGGGAAAGTTACACACCTTGACAGTCTTAGATCTTGGTGACAACGAATTTTCCGGAAAGATTCCCGAATGGATTGGAGAAAAACTAACAAGGTTGATGGTTCTGAGGTTGCATAAGAATAACTTCAGTGGAAGAATTCCTCAATCTTTATGCAAAAACTCACGTCTTCAGATTTTGGATATCGCACACAACAACTTAATAGGACAAGTCCCGCGTTGCTTCGGAGAGTTGTATGGAATGGTTGAGGCTAGTCATCAAGATATTCGTAACGGAAGTTTTTCTAGTTCTGATGAAAACGTAATTCAGGTAATAAAAGGTTCCGATCTTGAATATTCAAAAACTCTGGATTTGGTTTTTAACATGGATCTTTCAAGCAATAAACTAGTCGGGCAGATACCGGAAGAGTTAATGACACTTTCTCTGTTGGTGGGTCTCAATCTGTCTCATAATCATCTAAGTGGGGGCATTCCAAGCAGTATTGGGAACATGAAGGCTTTATTTTCACTCGATTTCGCAGACAACAAGTTAACTGGAATGATTCCTCCAAGCATGGCATCTTTGAACTTTTTGAGCCATTTGAATCTGTCACATAACAACTTGTCCGGAAAAATCCCAACGGGAAATCAATTGCAAACCCTTACTGATCCATCAATATATGTTGGTAACAGAGATCTCTGTGGCGCTCCACTGCCAAAGAATTGCTCCAATCATGAAGATCCAACCACCACCACAACAAGGAAGAACAACAACAGAGAACCTGATGAGCCCAAGGAATGGTTTTATCTGAGTGTAGTGTGTGGTATAGCAACAGGGTTTTGGGGTGTTATTGGAGTCTTGCTGTTCAAGAAGCAATGGGGGTCAGGGGCGGACCCAAGACATGCCCAGGGTGGGCGGGCGCACCCCCGGGAAAAAAAAAATTTAGTGCTAAATTCCGTCGAAAATCTCGTCCGCACCCCTTGGAATTTTTCGTCCGCACCCCTTGGATTTCTTCATCCGCACCCCTTGGGTAAAAAATATTATGGATTTATATTATAATGTTGAGAAATTATATAATTTTTTTTAAACACGGATTGAAACCCGACAGAATTATCCTAACTAACCCTTTAATAAAACTTAAATTAAGTATTCAGTCCATTAACCAGACATTAAAACAAACCCATTAACTAATAAGCCCAATAACTTAGCCCACTTCAAACATTAAAACAAACCCATTAAACAACCACAACCCAATCGCTGCCACCACTGATCAGACTCCCGCTCTCCCTCCTCCTGCCAGCGACGACGACAACCTGCGACCACCCCTGCAAAATTCCGGCCGCACCCAGCTTCACACCGACAATAAACAGGTATGTCGATGTTCTTTTTGTTATTTTGATGTTTATTTCATTAGGAGATTTTGTTCAAGACTCATGAGATGGGATAAAAAAGTTTAAACTTTTATATGTTTTGAGCTAATTTGGGGTTGTTCTAGTCTTTATAGAATGGGTTTGTTGTCCTTTAATCTCTTATTGATTATATGATTCTAGTATAGGGTTTGTAAAGATGAAATTCTAGGGCTTGAAATTCAAAATTTTAAATTGAAAATTAGAGAATATGGGCTATGGTTGAACACTTGAAGATCCTTGTTTATTTTGTATGTGATAGGATTAGGAGGAACCGTGATTAGGGAAGTTATGACGCGATTTCTCAAGAGAAAAGGGGATGAACCAGTTTTCGTCGGATTCTTCTAACTGATGACTAAGGTATGTTTTTTTGAACTTTGATGCCTTTTTGTTTACTTACTTATGATGTTCTTTTATGATGTTTACTTGTTTTACTTGAAACTTTGTTTGTTTATATGATAGGAAGTTAGGAACTAGGGTTTGATTCTTTGAAAATTGAAATTGAACCGACCTGACCCGCTATGAAACTTTGTTTGTTTATGTTTACTTGTTTTACATGACCCGACCCGATCCGACCCCCTATGAAACTTTGTTTGTTTATGTTTACTTGTTTTACATGACCCGACCCGATCCGACCCGCTATGAACCGAAGTTTTTTTATATAGCTACGGGTCTAAAATCTTTAAAAAATTTCCGCACCCCCAGGAAAAAAATCCTGGGTCCGCCACTGATGGGGGTATAAGCTTTTTATGGTGGCAGAGGTAACCACGGACATGATATATGTTGCAGTCATGGTGAGAGTTTCCAAGATGAAAAGAAAAGGAAGAGATGCGGCATAAGTCCTTATAATGCAACATTTTCAATACTACTATTAACTATAAGTCTGTACCATCGGTGTGTGTTTTCTTGAACAGAAGAGGTATCAATGCATAAATGATCACCTTTATAAATATGATGCACATGTGAACTACACTAAATGGTATGAGCACTCCAAGGCATTTACCATTGTGTCCTAATTTATCTAGTCCATTTACCATTTGATTAAGTTTTTATATAACACATTTATCATACAGTTGGTAAGGATACTCTGTGTGTAAGTAATTATTACATGAAACATTCTCCAACAGGTCTAAAGAAAGAGGTAAGGTATCTCATTCCTTTTCCACACAAGACGATGCTTCTTTCTCATAATAAATTCAATTACTTGACTAAATTTAGTAACAAATTAAAGGAAGTCACCACTGTAAAATTATGCCATCGTTTTAGTTTTTTTTTTTTTTTGGCAAAATTATGGTAGCGTTTTATTTTAACTGGTTGACGCGTTGTAATTTTTATTCGTGTCAGGTAGTTGTCTGGCACACGCCCATTTGTCCTGAAAAGTTACAATTTTGCCCAAGTTAAAAATTATATTCTTTCCATCGTTTTAGTTTTTTTTAGCAAAAGTATGGTAGTGTTTTGTTTTTATTGGTTGACTCGATGTAATTTATTTTGAGATCATGTTATGAGTAGTATGTACAAGTAACCGAAACACAGACGTACATATTATGAGAGAGAAATATTCGACTTAGTGCCCCACAACGCGGACAAAAACTAGTTTATGCATACAAAATACAAAACGGATGTGATGGTTTACACTTTTAATTGGGTTGTTTTCGCACATGTATTATACTTTTCTATATATATATATAGGGTCAGGATTTAGAGAAAATGAGGGAAGTGTGAGAATGGTGAGAACGGTTATGGATCGTCAGATCAAAACAATCCATGGACTAGATTGCGCGGTGTCGTTTTCGTAAATAACATCAATTTTATTATGTGGGGCGCGCTTCATTAAGGGTAAAATGGTCTTTTACCGCTAAAATTCAAAACCCCAACAAAATGATAACACACCATTCAAAAAAATAAAACGCCACTAAATACAAAATGCCAAAAATTAGTGATAAAACGCGTTGGATATTACAGGAAGAGGAAACAACACAGTAACTGAATTTCAGTTATTAACATTTATTAGAAGAAATTCCGTCCTAAATTACGCGTCAAAAACATCATTATATAAACGACGTAAAACACCGCTTCCATAATCACTTCAATCTATCATTTCTGTAAAACATCTTTAACCAAAAACGCCAATTTAACCAAAAGACAAAAAATGGCAACCATCGTTTCGTGGAGATACATTCTGGCAATCAGGCGATTCGTCCTGCGTTTTGACAACTGAAGGAGGGTGTATGTTAGGACGATCAAGGCAATTTTGAAGATGGAAGAAGAGGTACAGAGGGGTATCCTATCTCTTGGCATCGCTCTGGATAATGAATGCCATGAAACACATATGCTTATGAAAGCATTAACAAGGAAATTTGGACCAATCAAAGCAGATGTAAAGTCGGACCCTGTCATTACATCATGGCATTTTGATGATGAAATAGACATGGTAACCGTTATATACGACAGCGGAGAGCAGGAAGACTACTGGCTTGAAAACATCATGACAAAGCAGGGGCTTGGGTTCATGGAAGAATTGCATAATGCCACTTGTTTGAACACAGAAATGGACTCAAAAATGGCGTTAATGCAAGACATGTTCAAATGGAGGCTTCAGAATCTTCAGGAACAAGAAGCCGATGAAGGTGAAGGTGATGACATGGATGAAGGTCTAGATGAAGACTCCGAGGAAGAAGATGACGCAGTGATGGATACTTCTCGGATAAAGTGCCTTCTGACGAAGAGTTTTAATTTTTTTTGTTAGTTTTCTTCTGTGTAATCTTCTTTTTTTAAGATAATTAAATGATATATTTCACTATTTATTTGCAAAACGTCAAAAAATACTACAAAAAGTTATTGCTTACAAAACGCCAGAAATAACAAAAAAATGTTTTTCCTGCTTAATATTTTCTCCGTTATTGTATTTTGTCATCTTGGTCTACATAATGCCATTTAAAAAAAACGCCAAACTTGGAAGATGGGACGTCTATCACCCTAGAAACTGATAAAAGCTGAACAAAACAGTAAATACAAACAGTAACTGAAAAGACGGTTACTTTATTACTATCATTTATTATAATAAAAAATCCCGCCTAAACTGCGCGCCAAAAAACTCCTATAAGAGAGGGGTCTACACACAATGAATTGAACACACCCAGAAAAACAAACGCCATGTTCTGTAGAAACCACTCACTTTAAAACGCCAAAAAAGGTTAATTAAAATAACCACAGAGGGCAAAGTTTTCACTGAATGAATTCTTCTCTGAGGGGGTTATCTTTATAATATTTTGCTGAATGAGATGGACAAATATTCAAGAAAAGAGACTGATGAGAGTGATATGTCATCATGTGAGCTTTGTTCTTGATGATTATATGCATGGCATGAAGGGATCAACACAAGTGAAATGCTATTTTGCACTCCATTATTATAAATAGCATTCAAGCAAGAGTTGATCTTTAATGACAAGTCATCAAATGAGAATATCGCACCAAAACACAGGATGCCACTAACAAGCTTCGTCTAAAAAGACGGCGTTTATGTAGGAAAGTTGGCATCTAGCTAAGGTATTCAAAGGTTCAAAACGCCAAAACAAATTCAAGAAGAAGAGGCTGATGACAGTGAAGATTCGGATGAGAAATTAGATTATCATTTTTCTTTTTTTTTTCTTTTTCACTTTATATTTTTTGTTATCAAATTATCTGTTGTTTTGTTATCTAATTCTCTACAAATAAAATACATTATTATATAAAACGCCAAAAACTACAAACTACAAACACCAAAACGCTAGTATTATGAAAACTGTGAGAACGGGTTATGGCAAAGCACCTTGTCAATGTATTAAACGCCAAAAAATTGACTAAACGCCATAAAAAACATTTGGTCTTATTGTAATCTTATGAAAATATTAATGACTCGTAGTGAATTATTATACAACGCCACAAAACGCCAAAAAAATTGACCAGAAAACGCTATAACGCCAAAAAATTATCTATGTGACACAAAAACAATTAATTCAACGCCAAATATTTAATGAATACAATTAACACCAAAAAAATCTTAGACGCAACATAAATTGGGAAAATAAAAGAAGATTGAAAAGACAAAAAAAAACTCACGCCCTGATCGTATCCCGCGCCACGTGTTGGGGCAGGATGCGTGTAACAACCCGCACGTTGGTGCGTTGTTACTACTCGTTACACTCGTTACGCCTAGCACCAGAGATTCGGATCATAATGTAGCTATATCGCATACATCGCTATTTCGCAGTATTTTCGCATATTACGCATACTTTATCGCTATCACATCACATTGCACTTGCTGACAACCACGAAGATGTCAAGTGAGGACCAATTCTACCCTCCTTGATAGCCGTGATGTGTCGCAGTGCAACTCAATATTCAAGAAAACGCACTCGCAGGCACGCGTAACTCGATTATCGCAGGATTTGAGATATGGATATGTATATACGACCCTATGTGACTAATTATAATAAATATATGAATATGGGTATGAAAATGTGTAACCAAACAATCACGACGCTTAACGAACAAAACGAAACATCGAAACGCAACACGTCGGAGACCACCGATCGATCGAGTGGCCACCCGATCGGACTGCCACCCGATCGGACAGCCATCCGATCCATGGCACCCCCACCTTTCCTCCTTTTCACCTATAAATAGCCCTTGTCACATCACTGTTCAAGTGATGTGACAACTCTCACTCGACCAGCACGCTTTGGGGCTATTTCCTCCCGATTTCCCGCGATTCTTGTAAGTTTACAACTCAAATCTTGTACTTCTTTGATCCACACACACTTCTTCATCTTTTTCATCTTTGAATCTTAACTTTCAACCATGAAATCAATGGATTTGAGGTGTTCTAGGGTGAGGTCAAAATGGAATTCTTATGAACTTTAAATGTTTGCCTCTTTCCACCAAGAATAACTCAGATCTGAAGGATTTCCACATGATTTCACTACGATTTCGCATAGATCTAGACACTTCGATGATAAAAAGGATTGAAAGAAACTTTTTCAACTTTCTTTCAACTCTTTTGCACTCAATGCACACAAAACCAATGGAATCAGAGCTCGTTCCGATCTTCTACTCATTCTAAGTGAAATGTTGGTTCCAAATCTGATTCTATCTAAAGAGACAACCGATTTCGGGTTAAGCATGAACAACCATGACGGACAGTTAACTGATCGGACCAGGGTGATTCCGGTTCAGTCGGAAGACTTGGTTCGTAATGGGGTTCTGTTGTTTGGCACGTTATCACATCGTCTCGATCAACACCACAAACTTTCAAAACAATCAAGTGTCAAGACGATCAAGGCAGTTGGAACGGAATGTCGTCCGATCGGATTACCACACGATCGGACAGCCACCTGATCGGACAGCCGTCCGATCGGCTTGCACTTGGTTCCTCACTGAAACTATCTTTTCAACTTTTCAAAGTCTTGAACGTCAAACGGAATGCCATCCGATCGGATTGCCACCCGATCGAACGACCATTTGATCGTGTGACGTTTGGGATTTAAACAATTTTCAACATGTTCAATGCATTACCAGTTCGAACGGATTACCACCCGATCGGATTGCAATCCGATCGAGTGACAAACTGCTATGAACTTGTTCTCACTGAAGTGTCATACTAATCGGATCGCCGTCCGATCGAGTCGCCGTTCGATCGACCGACCTGAAAGGTAGAGATACTTCTCTGTTTTCAAAATGCTACAACGAAAACTTCAAAAGTCAAACCATCATACACAAACACATCTTCACCAAACGAGGTGACAATCCAATCGAATGGCCATCCAATCGGATGACCATCCGAACGGATTGCCACCCGATCGACTGTCCATCCGATCAGATTGCCATCTGATCGGATTACCATTTGACGCTTGGTTCACTCGCCACCGTTTAACGCACTGTTCGACGCTTAATCCACCCAAGTTGTGTTTACTAGCTGAACACCAACTGTGAGTATACTCGAACCCCTTTTATCGCATTTTGGGTGTAACATACGTTTCTATCAACTCAACTTATTAAACGAATTATTCAATTAAACAGTTTATCACTTGCGAATAACTGTTATGCATATTTATACGTGATGCTAGTTACATATGTGTTAGGACTTATACTCGCGAGGTCCCGCCTTAACTAGTATAGTACTATAGCACCCGACGGGGTCTAGTTAGGATGAATAGCAATCGCAATCGCAGCTCGAGTGACTTAGCTGGTAGTATCGGTCTTAAATGCATGTATGTTGAGGTATCTCGTTTATGTATTTGGTAATTCGCAGCACTTTTTATCTATTTACGCTACTCTATCAAAACTTGTATACTCGCCAATACTTTTGTATTGACGTTGTTTTAACGTATATTGCAGGTTTAGTCGCAGTCTACATCGAATCAAGCTAGGAAGTCTAGAAACACACCTAAAATCTAGGTTGTCGGATTTATATTGTTTGGGAGAACATGAAAATTCGTGACAGCTTATGTGATTATACTTGTTTATTAGTATGGGATAATGAAATCATTAAATATTGTCGCAATTTAGTTGTTATGGATTCTCTTGAGCAATCTGGTTAATAGTAAAAACGGGTTTAGAAATCAAACCTCGTTAATAGTAAAAACGGGTAAAATACCGTTAGAGGTAAAATTAACCCGGTGAATATTAGGATTTAAATAAATGAATCTAATATTTATAAAAAGGATGGGAAATACTTTGAGAAAGCAAAGTATATAAAAAGGCCCGAGATTTAACGGGACTTAAAATAAAACGGGTTTTTGAACAAGAACTAATTAACTAGGAAAAATTATAACCTAGTTAACTACAAGTCTATAAATAACTTGAAATAAGGTTAGAATAACCAAAATTAAACGTTAAACAAAAGGGGAGGGACCAATGTTGTTAAATTTGAAACTATTATTATTAGTTTTAAAACAAAAAATAAAACCAAACACCTCAAATTGAGGTTCTAGTCGAACAAGAACACTGGGGGCGACACAGGCTCCCCACCAAACCCTAGTGCATGTCAAATTTGATCAAATTGAGAGTCCAAATCAGCTCCAAATCGATTTTCAAGCACGAATTAGTGATCACCTTGTTGAGGGGATCATAAGGTATGCAAAATCTTGATGTTTTGATCCATCTTAAATTATAGGTTAATTGTGAAAAACTGAAATTGAGCTTGATTATGTCTTGCATGGATGGAATTAGAAGTAATATGGCATCTAGGGATAAACCCTAGATGATTTCTTGTTAAAATCTAGCATTATACTTGTGGGGTTTATAATCACCATTGTAGGTGATTGGTTAGTTTGTAGAAACTAAATAAACACTAGAATTATGGTTCTTATTCTAGTGAAATCTGAATTCATGTGGTGAATCTGAAATTTTTCATGTTAAAATTTAGTATAGATTTGTTAATTGAAGTGGATGTAGATGAAAATAACATGTCAAGAACCTAGTAATGGTTATGTAAAAATCTGACCCGCTAGGTGTTTGTTAAAAAGCCTAAGTGAGGAGTAAAACGTTAAAGATCGGACAAAAACGCAGATTCGAATATTATAATGAATTTCCGATTTTTGGTGATAAAAAGAGTTCTAAATTAGGTTGTGAATGGAACTCTATAGGTAAAGAATCCGGGTCGTCAAGTGGACAAGCCGGAGGTGATACACGCTTGAAAGGTATGCTTTAAAGGTACGTAACTACGGTTTCGTTACGATACGCTCGATTACGTATTTTCGCTAGTAGACTTTAAATTATCATAATAGATGAAATTGGTATTTAGTTAAAGTGACGAAGATCACTAAGTAGATAAACGGGTCAAAAGGTGAAATTATCACCCTTTGACAATATCGACTAATGGTTCGTTGAGTTATATGATTATAGGAATGAATATCATATGGATGTTTACAGCGCTATCACTTAACAGCCACTAAGGCAAGGTATTGAAACGGGTCAATATATTTATCCGAGCCAGGTATGTATAATAACACAACTCATCACGTAGAATTTGGAGTTCTATAAGAGTTAGACAAGGTTAAAGTATAGATATTCGGTTATCTTTAGGTAAACCGAATAAGTTGAATTATGTTTATGGTGTTTTAGAAGCACATGAGTTTATAAACAAGAACTATAGTTAAAAGGTTGGATTTTTAGTCAAACAAGTATTTAAAGGTCCTTGTAGTAAAAGAAGGATGAAAATTGACCAAATTTCCCTTGTAAGCTAATTTGAACGAACGACCCATAAAGGTGGTTCGGAAATAAGTTTTATGATTAAATATATATGCTTAGAATGAGTATAGGTAGTGAAGGATGTAAATCCGTGGGTCGAAAGACTTTATATGAGTCTTTGCCGTAAAATGATAATCCGATGGGTAGAAACTCGGAACATATAGATATCCATATTAAATCCAACACACATATAGATGTGGTGGAAGATAACTTGATAATAAATGTAGGAATAAGATGCTAAAAATGAATGAAAGCGAGTTCAAGTTTTAAAGTGCATATACCCTTAACGGGTCAAAATAAGCATACGGGCGAAAACGGGTTTAATTTGTGTAATAAACCTATGATTAGAACCTAATATAGTAGGTAACATTAATTTGAAGAAGTGTATGAGATATAGGAATCAAATAAATACGTTTGTTTGATAAAATGTATAAACGGGTTAAAATTCGGTAAAAAGGCAACGAGTCGAAGGCTTAGAAGTCTCAAAATTTATTATGTTGGATGTAGGATTTTAACTCCATAAGATATAGGATTAAATTACGGACACGTAGGAAAAAGAATCGGGTAAAACGGATCAATAACGAAGAAGTTATGGCCGTTTCCGTGAAATCAGGTCGTGCGGGGTATGTACAGCATCAGCTGAAGGCACAGGCTGTGAAAAACAGGTCTAGGCATGACGCCTAGGCCCTTGGCGTCACGCGAAGCCCCCTAACTCCGAAAATTTTTAAATTTTGTCATTTTTAACCCCTGTACTTGTTTGAACTTACTTTTTGACTATCAAAACTAACTTTTAAGTTGGTTTTGATCATAGGTGAATGCCAAGAGTGCACGGATGAAGATTAAGCGACGAGCAAGAACCGAACACGATCACGAAATAAGCTTCCGCACTATGTATCGTTATTATGTTAAACGACGAACGTACACATGATATGTTGTATACTTTTAAATTGTAAAAAGTTTTAATAAACCCGTAATTTCCAATGCGTATGTAATCTTAATTACATGATTTTTTTTCGTAAATGATACGTTAAACCTTGAATTATAAGAATGGATGTTACATTAGCCTTTCCTAAGGCCAACACAATACACACGTTTTCGAAAATACTCGCATAACACAACCGAGTGATCCAGTCGAGATCAGGCGTGAAAACCAAGAACACTCGATGAGATCGCTCACCAGCGCATTTTTCTAGCACGAGAACCTTTCATCGAGCTAGGAGTGACATCCACATCTCGACGAAAGTCTCCATTTCGAAATCTAGTGGAACTCATGAATTTATTCGAAGAGCATAACCACAATTAGGAACAAAGTTGTTAAGTCAGGGGTGAAACTCGTATCTTAATAAACCGTTCCACTCTCTAAAATGGTTTCGAAAAGCTCTCACCAATGACTCGACCATAACGACGACTCGAGCCACGCGATGACTAGGACGACGAATGCCATGAGCTGCATCCCAATGGAAGCATAAGTCATCTAGGTCAACGCGCGTGCACGAACTTGTTGGGTATAGTTGGGTTACCTTGGGTAGTCGACGCCTAAACACCCGAGGCACTCCGATTATTATACTAAGCCTACGACTCGCCGGTTTTACGCTTTAATGAACTTAATTACGCTTTATGTGTTTATTATACGCTTTATCGATTTCTCGATTTATCAATTTTTGCTCCTTGTTTTACAAAACGCACAACTCGCACAGCCATCGCAATCTAAAACAAAAACCGAATGTTCGCAACAAAACTAATATCTAATTACTCGTTTTCGCTCTTGCTGTCACTCTTCCTCGTGTCCTCACGCATCCACATCGATATGTATGTATATAAGTGTAAACTACAACTATCTATATCTAAATACAAACAAATCATTGTGTGAGAACTTAGGAATCTTGTGTCTCCTATGTGGCTCCTATGTGAAATCTATTATATTATCCACAGCAAGTTTTGATCGCGCTCAATCGCATCGCAAAAACTCAAAATCATTATGATCGAATCTCACTCCAAATCTCTCTCTGTCTAGATGCCTTCCAACGACTCTACCTCGAGACAAACAGCGTGGAGAAGAGCCAAACGAAGCGCCGAAAAGAGTATTGCCTCGCTTGTGGCCAAGGAAGTGGCCAAGGTCATTCCTCAAATTGTCGCTCAAGTGCACTCTCTCAGCAACTCTCGAACCCTGGAAGACATTAAGACAGAAGCGCCGCAATCCGCTTTCCTCTATAAACACTTCAAGGCCTGTGGCCCGAGGGAGTTCACAGGTGAAGGAGGTATGTCTCTGCTACTCCAGTGGTTCGATTCTATCGAAGTCACCCTTCGTCAGAGTGGGTGTCCCGATAGTTTTCGTACTACTTGCGCAACTGGAGTATTTCAATCGCAAGCACTCGACTTGTGGACAGCCGAACGTAACAAACGTGGGATCTCCGCAGCTTACGCTCTCTCTTGGGATGAGCTGAAAGAGCTCATGAAGAAATAGTATTGCCCTCCCCACGAAGTCCACAAGCTAGAAGACGAATTTTGGAAAATCAAGCAAGTCGAAGGTGACAATTCTGGCTACACCACAAGGTTCAAACGGCTTAGCATAATCTGCCCAAGTCAAGTCAACACTTCAGAAAAAGTCATCACAAAGTACATTCGCGGCTTGCCTGAATGTGTGGGCGATTTTGTCGAAGCTGCAAGACCTGCTACCATCGAAGAAACCTATCGTTTGGCATCAGAAATCAACAGCAAACGAGTCAAGAATCCTGTCAAACAAGCTCATCAAGCAATCTTCATCGACTCATCCGACGATTCTTCGGAAGATTCCTCCAACGATGTCTCCAGCGAATCATCAGACGAACCCTCCAACGACAACGGCACCTCATCTCAGGATCGCAATGAGCTCATCCACAAGCGAAAGGGACTAAGCATGGATGAAATTCCAAACCCCACACCACTACGATTTGCTCCCGTTCTGGTGAAGCGCGCCTACACCGGAATCCATCCCCTGTGTCTCATGTGTATGTATCATCACCCACCAGGAGCTAACTGTCGCTATTGCGACAATTGCAACTGGTATGGTCATTTTACTCAGAACTGCCGCACAGGACCGCAGCCTTGAGGAATTTCAGCAACAACCGCAGTCTCCGCAGAAGTACTCCACAGCAACGTTACTTTGCTTCTAATGTTGTTGTAATAATACGACTTATCGCCGTCAATTTCTTTTATGTGTGGAAACGTATTCTATCTCTCGACGCATATGGATTCTATTTCTCCCTTATACTCGCGCACAATCTAATGCTAGCACTATGTACTATATAATGTATTTTACCCCTACTATGCGTTCTTGAGATAAGGTACGATAAACGTGCAAGAATCAAACTAATCACGGGTGCACACGGGATATTTTGGTTAGTGCACGGAGATCGTAGTGAGTTTCAATGATGCCTCAACGTTTAGGGCATGGTTAAGCGTGGTGGATACGCCACTGGTACTTCCTATATATAAGTGTCATGACCATGTCTGACGAAGTATGACACCTATTCACGGAACAGAGGCGTATGGTTGAAACATGACGGTGTTTCGCCGTGCTAACCGAAGTTTTGTGAAGAACGTGCCATGTGGAGTTGGAACGTAGACCCATTATACTATTGTGGTTATTTTCAACACACTACACTACATCGCAAGGCGTAACAATCTCAATCGCAACTCAAGCGTGTGATCACAAGACTTTTCGTAAGTCAACACGCTCGCAATCGCATTATCGCTAGAATCTATCTCACGAATCGCAATCGTTTATTACATGTCTCGCGCTATCGCTTATTGTGTGTTCGCAATCTCAATAACTTATTATATGAATCGCTATCGCTTATGGTGTTTTCGCCTAATCGCATATTTTGTGTGTATCACTCTATCGCTTACCGCTTACCGTGCATCGCTTGCTGTGAATCGCGTATCGTGGAACGCTTGACGAGTACCGCTCATCGCTCGTCTCTCTTTGCCTTAACGCTTCTCGCACCTATCTAATCGCTTCGATACTCTTATCGTTTATCGCTATTTGTGTTATCTGTGTTATCTACGTCATGTTAGCACTCATGACCCTGCTTCACGAGACGAAGCTGATAGGGTTAAAACATGGTGGATACGCCGCTGGTACTTCCTATATATAAGTGTTTTAGCCGTATCAGCAGACTTTCGTGGAAAAAGGGCCATGTGGGCTAATGTTAGTTAAAATTTTGGTGTTGTTTAATCTAATCGAATCACATGTCTCCATCGCTTGCAACACGTCAACTATCGCTTATCGCTCGACGGTTGTCGCTACCGCCTGTCGCTATCGCTCATCGCTTTTTCGCTTGTCGCTCATCGCTTTTCGCTTATTGTCGCCGTCTTCGCTTACTATGCTTGGTGTTTGGTGTGGTGTTATCAAATTTCCGTGTACACTTATCACGTATCGCACTCGCTCGTGTCACTAAACTGAGTTCGAAAACGACCTCATCGCTCAGTTCGCCTTTCAAGACTTGATCCAACCCTTCTCGTTTGGATCGAGTCATCGCAAATCTTTCGGTACTATGTCGACACGTATGACACTGCCTCACGAGACGGAAGCCATCTGGCTAAAACATGGTGGATACGCCGCTGGTACTTCCTATATATAAGTGTTTTAACCATATTGTCGAACTTTCATGGAAAGGTGCCATGCGGGGCCGACCTTAATTTAAATTTTGGCTTTACTTACACAAATTTTAAACTGATCTTTTCTTACAAACCTTTTTCTAAAATTTGATCAAAACCTTGTACCAAACGAGATTATCTTGTAACGACGATGTAACAATCGACTCAAGATTACTGCCGCGTGACGAGAAGATTTCGTAAAACGAGTTTTAAACACCCTAAAATATTTTAGTAACCTAATAAAACCCCACTCATAGCGCTGGTGTGAACATCGAAACAGTTTAACGCCGCGCTGTGGGAAGATTTTGCATAAACAAGTTTTTCAAACCTTTTCGAATTAATCATCTTCTCGAGAATTCAAACACTTTTGATCGCTTTTGTGTGTTTCCATCTTTTGTATACGAATCGCCTTACTCACTACCATCGTTGGTCATCGCAATGCTCTCGCTCGTCGAGTTCCAATCGATCGCTCGTTTATTTCTGACGCTCTTAATCGCTACTCCCACTCGCATCGATCCTCACAACCCTTCTGGTGGATTAATTTCTGGACTAAATTTCCTAAAGCAGGGGAGACTGTAACAACCCGCACGTTCGTGCGTTGTTACTACTCGTTACACTCGTTACGCCTAGCACTAGAGATTCGGATCATAATGTAGCTATATCGCATACATCGCTATTTCACAGTATTTTCGCATATTACGCATACTTTATCGCTATCACATCACATTGCACTTACTGACAACCACGAAGATGCCAAGTGTGGACCAATTTTACCCCCCTTGATAGCCGTGATGTGTCGCAGTGCAAATCAATACTCAAGAAAACGCACTCGCATGCACGCGTAACTCGATTATCGCAGGATTTGAGATATGGATATGTATATACGACCCTATGTGACTAATTATAATAAATATATGAATATGGGTATGAAAATGTGTAACCAAACAATCGCGATGATTAACGAACAAAACGAAACATCGAAACGTAACACGTCGGAGACCACCGATCGAGTGACCGATCGATCGAGTGGCCACCCGATCGGACTGCCACCCGATCGGACTGCCACCCGATCGGACTGCCACCCGATCGGACAGCCATCCGATCCATGGCACTCCCCCACCTTTCCTCCTCTTCACCTATAAATAGCCCTTGTCACATCATTGTTCAAGTGATGTGACAGCTCTCACTCGACCAGCACGCTTTGGGGCTATTTCCTCCTGATTTCCCACGATTCTTGTAAGTTTACAACTCAAATCTTGTACTTCTTTGATCCACACACACTTCTTCATCTTTTTCATCTTTGAATCTTAACTTTCAACCATGAAATCAATGGATTTTAGGTGTTCTAGAGTGAGGTCATCATGGAATTCTTATGAACTTCAAATGTTTGCCTCATTCCACCAAGAATAACTCAGATCTGAAGGATTTCCACATGATTTCACTACGATTTCGCATAAATCTAGACACTTCGATGATAAAAAGGATTGAAAGAAACTTTTTCAACTTTCTTTCAACTCTTTTGCACTCAATGCACTCAAAAACGATGGAATCAGAGCTCGTTCTGATCTTCTACTCATTCTAAGTGAAGTGTTGGTTCCAAATCTGATTCTGTCTAAAGAGACAACCGATTTCGGGTTAAGCGTGAACAAGCGTTATGGACAGTTAACTAATCGGACCAGGGTGATTCTGGTTCAGTCGGAAGACTTGGTTCGTAATGGGGTTCTGTTGTTTGGCACGTTATCACATCGTCTCGATCAACACCACAAATTTTCAAAACAGTCAAGTGTCAAGACGATCAAGGCAGTTGGAATGGAATGATGTCCGATCGGATTACCACCCGATCGGGCAGCCGTCCGATCGGCTTGCACTTAGTTCCTCACTGAAACTATCATTTCAACTTTTCAAAGTCTTGAACGTCGAACGGATTGTCGTCCGATCGGATTGCCACCCGATCGAACGACCGTCCGATCGTGTGACGTTTGGGACTTAAACAATTTTCAACATGTTCAATGCATTACCAGTTCGAAAGGATTGCCACCCGATCGGATTGCAATCCGATCGAGTGACAAACTGCTATGAACTTGTTCTCACTGAGGTGTCATACTAATAGGATCGTCGTCCGATCGAGCCGCCGTTCGATCGACCGACCTGAAAGGTAGAGATACTTCTCTGTTTTCAAAATGCTACAACGAAAACTTCAAAAGTCAAACCATCATACACAAACACATCTTCACCAAACGAGGTGACAATCCAATCGAATGGTCATCCGATCGGATGACCATCCGAACGGATTGCCACCCGATCGACTGGCCATCTGATCGGATTACCATTTGACGCTTGGTTCACTCGCCACCGTTTAACGCACTGTTCGACGCTTACGCTATCAATTTGTAACCAGGCTGATCTCAGACGCGCTCCCTTCAATCCACCCAAGTTGTGTTTACAAGTTGAACACCAACTGTGAGTATACTCGAACCCCTTTTTATCGCATTTTGGGTGTAACATACGTTTCTATCAAATCAACTTATTAAACGAATTATTCAATCAAACAGTTTATCACTTGCGAATAACTGTTATGCATATTTATACGTGATGCTAGTTACATATGTGTTAGGACTTATACTCGCGAGGTCCCGCCTTAACTAGTATAGTACTATAGCACCCGACGGGGTCTAGTTAGGATGAATAGCAATCGCAATCGCAGCTCGAGTGACTTAGCTGGTAGTATCGGTCTTAAATGCATGTATGTTGAGGTATCTCGTTTATGTATTTGGTAATTCGCAGCACTTTTTATCTATTTACGCTACTCTATCAAAACTTGTATACTCGCCAATACTTTTGTATTGACGTTGTTTTAACGTATGTTGCAGGTTTAGTCGCAGTCTACATCGAATCAAGCTAGGAAGTCTAGAAACACACCTAAAATCTAGGTTGTCAGATTTGTATTGTTTGAGAGAACATGAAAATTCATGACAGCTTATGTGATTATACTTGTTTATTAGTATGGGATAATGAACGCATTAAATACTGTCGCAATTTAGTTGTTATGGATTCTCTTGAGCAATCTGATTCGCCTAGTGTCGCGCCCCGATGATTCCGCCATCGGTTGGGGTGTGACAATGCGTTCTCATCCTTCTCACACTTTTGGGCGTTTTCTCCTGATCCCGTACTTATATATTTATATATATATATATATATATATATATATATATATATAGGGTAAGGATAGTGTAAAAAGGGCCTAAAGTGTGAGAAGTGTGAGAAGTGTATTATAACACTATATATAATACTATATAACACCATATAAACACCGTATAACAATATGTAACACCATATAATACCATATAACACTATGTAACACTATATATCATTATATAACAAATATAACACTATACATCTATCATAGACATGCTATCAGACAACCTATAGTGTTATATTTGTTATATAATGATATATAGTGTTACATAGTGTTATATGGTCTTATATGGTGTTACATATTATTATACGGTGTTTATATGGTGTTATATAGTATTATATATAGTGTTATAATACACTTCTCACACTTTGAGCACTTTTTACAGGATCCTCTACATATATATATATATATATATATAGGGAGTCGCTAGAATGAGAACCACCACGAGTTATGAGAACCGCGAGAACCAAGTGGCACGGAGGGGCGTTGACCACGATTTTTTTTTACAACTAGATCCGTATATTTTAACAACATTCGTAAAAAAAATTTCAAACGGCGCGCCCGAGGGGGTAGTTTTTTACACCCAAAGTTTGTAAAAAAAAAAAAGAAAAAACAAAAAAATAATAAAAACACCAAACTTTGGGTGTAAAAAACTACCCCCTCGGGCGCGCCGTTTGAAATTTTTTTTTACGAATGTTGTTAAAATATACGGATCTAGTTGTAAAAAAAAATCGTGGTCAACGCCCCTCCGTGGCACTTGGTTCTCGCGGTTCTCATAACTCGTGGTGGTTCTCATTCTAGCGGTCCCCAATATATATATATATAGGGGAAGGTTCATTTGAGAAGAAAATTTTATTGAGAAGAAAAAGAATAAAAGGGTATAATTGTAAAACATTAAATAGTTTTTTTTCTCATCTCATTTATTATTATGTTTGACTAATTAATTAGTCATTAAGACTATAATCCTCCACACTAAATATTTTTGCCTACACACATCAAAAGTTATCCTACACATTTCGAAATTTATCCTACACAACTCGTAATTTATCCTACACGCCTCGTATTTATCCTACACTTTAAATGAATTTTTATTTTTATTTTTTGTGAAAAATATATATCTTAAAAATAAGTTACAAATTTAATATAGTTAGTTATTAAAGATGAAACTACCAATTAATGATGTATGTAAGTTTACTAATATACCCTTATAGTTACATTAAGTACAAATATTAAATGAAGTCTAATGAAGCATTCCTATTGGTTGAAATTTCTTCTTTTTTATTCTTACAAAGAATTTCTTCTCATTTGAACCCTCCACTATATATATATAGAGAGAGAGAGAGTTTGGTTAACATACAAGAGCTCTTATCCTACATTACGTACACGATCATCTCAGCCGTCAGATCTTTATCTCACATTGAAATCACATGTTGGTTTTTTGTAACAATTTCGCATGTTGGTTTTTTATCATGCGATTTCATCAAAATTACCACATGCGAAATTGTTACAAAAAACCAACATGCGATTTCATCAAAATTATCACATGCAAATTTGTTACAAAAAACCAACATGCGATTTCATCAAAATTATTACATGTGATTTCATCCATGCTTTTTTATAACATGCGATTTCACATCGCGTATGTAGCGTACGTTAAGCCATTTTGTACAATACACTTTTTCTATATATATATATATATATATATATATATATATATATATATATATATATACTAGTATGGTGCCCGCACGATGCGGCGGGGCGACACTTTGCATTGCGGCACTCGTTTCTGTTAGTTTTCTTGTTCGTATAATATTTATGATAACATTATTGTGGTGGATATATGTCATAAGTTTTAAATAATCAAAAGACAAAAGAATATTGTTTTTCATAAAAAATAATAATCGAAAGACAAAAAATAAAAGATAAGTTGTTATAATCGTAAAGTTTGTTTATTTTATTGGTAAATTATAAAGTATAATTTTATTCTTTATAGTTCATAATTTTTTTTAAATATCCACATGGTACTCATCCAATAAACTTTAAGTTTAAATTTTTCGTTTTTATAATAATAAAAAATAGTATTTGACTCGTAAGTACGTTTTAGACCTTTAAATTAAATTGTTAAATTTCGTTTTTTATAGATATAAAAAATTTATATTTTTATAAAATTTCAAGAACTGTTAAAAAAATAGGATGTTATGAGTGTATATCTTTATTTGACTTTATATCATACTAAGTTTATATTTTTCGTTCCTAACAAATCTTATCTATGTTAGTCAACTTTTAACTTACAATCTCTAAAAATATGCAACACAATCTACTATGTATTTAGTCAATTTGGTAAAAAAATTCTTTTGAAACTGACTAATATTATCTATAACAATATAATTGAACTTGTAATTCCTAAAAATTTGCAACACAATTTAGTATTTATCTAGTTAAGATTGTAAATTTCTGGAGTATTTTATTTATCTAGTAGGGTGCCCGCGCGATGCGGCGGGGGCGACACTTTGGATTGCGGCACTTGTTTCTGGTAGTTTTCTTATTCGTATAATATTTATGATAACATTATTGTGGTGGATATATGTCATTAGTGTTACACATATGTAAAGTTTTGTTTTTTTATAAAAAGTAATAATCAAAAGACAAAAAATATTGTTTTTTATAAAAATTAATAATTAAAAGAAAAAAAAATAAAAGATAAGTTGTTATAATTGTAAAGTATGTTTATTTTATTGGTTAAATTATAAAGTATAATTTTATTCTTTAAAGTTCATAACTTTTTTAAATATCCACATAGTACTCATCCAATAAACTTTAAGTTTAAAATTTTTGTTTTTATAAAAAAAGAGTTAATTACATAGTTAGTCCCTGTGGTTTGCACAAAATAACAAACTTAGGTACTAATAGTTTAAAATCACCTTCTAGGGTATTAACTTTTCATTTTGTAACGTTTGGAGGTATTAACTTCTAAGGTAATAACATAGGTAGTCCCTGTGGTTTGCACAAAATAACATACTTAGGTACTAACAAAATGTGATTTTAATCCTACAAATAAGCTTAATACCCTCAAACGTTACAAAATGAAAAGTTAATACCCTAGAATGTTATCAGAAACTATTAGTACCTAAGTTTGTTATTTTGTGCAAACCACAGGGACTAACTATGTAATTAACTCATAAAAAAATTTATTATTTAGCTCGTAAGTACGTTTTAGTGCTTTAACTTAAATTGTTAAAATTCGGTTTTTACATATATAAAAAATTTATATTTTATAAAATTTCAAGAACTTTTTTATAAAAAAAAATAGGATGTTAAGAGTTTATATATTTATTAACTTTGTATAATACTAAGTTCAGATTTTTAGTTCCTAAATAATCTAATCTATATGAGTCTACTTTTAACTTATAATCCCTAAAAATATGCAACACAATCTACTATGTATCTAGTCAAGTTGGTAAAGAATTCTTTTGAAACTGACTAATATTATCTAGAAACAATATAGTTGAACTTATAATTCCTAAAAATTTGCAACACAATTTAGTATTTATCTAGTAATGATTGAAAATTTCTGGAGTATTTTATTTATATTACTTATTACAAAAAAAAAATGTTTATAAAATAATTATTTTTTATAAAAACAAAGTCTTTTGTTTATAAATAAAGTAAAAAAATTGTTTTACACATGTAAAGTTTCGTTTTTTTAAAAGATGATAATCAAATGACAAAAAAATAGAAGATAAGTTGTTATAGTTGTAAAGTAAGTTTATTTGTTGGTTAAATGATAAAGTTTATAATTTTATTCTTTAAAGTTCATAATTTTTTTAAATATCCACATGGTACTCATCCAATAAACTTTAAGTTTAAAATTTTTGTTTTTATAAATATAAAAAAGTAGTAGTTGACTCGTAAGTACGTTTTACACCTTTAACTTTAATTGTTAAATTTCGTTTTTATACATATAAAAAATTATATTTTTTACAAAATTTTAAAAACATTTTTTGTAAAAAATAGGATGTTAAGAGTTTATATCTTTATTAACTTTATATCATAGTAAGTTCAGTTTTTTTGTTTAGCTTTAAAGTTTATTACTTTATTATTTTTTTAATTAAGAAATACAAATTATTAGATTTATATCCAAGAATAACTGCAATATCTATTTATTGCAACTTTAGGATATTAACTTATATAAGTTTAGTTGAGTTGTAAATTTAAGATACTAACTTTATTTTGAACTTTATTAATATGGTCAATAACTGCATTATATTAACACCAAAAATAAAGTTCAAATATAAAATAAAGTTTTTTCATACGTCTAGATCAAACATAACAGCTGAAAATAAAAAAAAACATAAAAACACTTGATAGATTTCATATTAGACTGCATGAAATTTGTTTCGCTTCTGAATTGACACTCGATGTATTTTTAATCGAGTTTTTTGGTTTGTGCTTGAATCGGTAGTATCTTCTAATCCATCTTCTTTATCATTGTCCTCAGAATCATCTAAATTAATAACCTCACTCCATTTTCATTCAGAGAGTCTCTTGGATATCTTCCTCTGAGTCTCAAACTTTCGATCCTTAAAAAGGACAAAATTGAATACAAAAGTTAAAAAAAGATTAAATAAACCTTAAAATTAACTCTTCACTAAATTCACGTTAAAGATTAGACTTGTATGGACTAAACATTGCACCATAAGAAATAATATCAACACTTTTATCACCATCATCCTGCAATAAAACACACATATAATAACATAACAAACATGTTAATATGAAAGATATACGTAAAAATAATAATTAAAAACTAGAAAAATCAATACCTTAGAAGCTTGTTCGACAAATGGGTTGTTTAAATTGGCATGTCCATCATGTAACTGAATCTGAAAAATCAAATAAGTTAACATTCACATAAAAGTAAATAAAAGAAAACAATTATTCACTGCTGCGATATAACAGAACTGGCCTTAGAATTTGAATCTCACGTGCTTGGTTTTTCGCAACAATTGAATTCAGAACTTGATTTATTTTTTAACTTTGGTTAGCAATAGATATAGTGTGTCCTGCTATGTATTTATAGTAGTAACTATAGAAGTGCATTAGGGTTAAATTTTAGATTTGACACCCCTTTATTTAGGAACTTTGTTGTAGTTAGTTTTAAGTTTTTATAAGATATATTTAAGTACAAATATTAGGCAGTTTTAATAAAATAAAATGTGACACATAATATCTTCATTTTATGTTATGATACTTTTAATTCTTTTTGTTTGCATAGATGGAGCCCACCTTTGTAGATTAGGCGCATTAGATCACAAGTATTAATTACTTGTACATTACAGCATTATCGTCTTGTACCTTTTAATCCATGTGTCGATATTGAACAAGACAACTATCGAAATGTTGACAAAAATGTGTAGGTCGTCATGCAATCTTTGGATTTTTTTTAAGCAGTATAGTTTATAAGATATGTCAAGAATACGTAAAAAAATTATAAGTTTGTTGTGGATGGGTAAATTGTAACTAATTATCTATAATTTTGTTAAAACGTTAGGGATTTAAGTGTAATAAGTTTAGGGGCTAAAAATAAATAGTATTTAAAAGACTAAACTACCCTCATTTTAGGGGTCTTTCTATAAATAAAGTGGGGAAAAAGTTCTTATTTTTTTGGTATCTTAAAATACCCCTACCTCATGCATTATAATATAGTGTGTGTGTGTGTGTGTGTGTGTATATATATATATATATAGAGAGAGAGAGAGAGAGAGTTAGGTTAGCGTACACGAGCTCTTATCGTACATTACATACGCGATCATCTCAGCCGTCAGATCTTCATCCCACATTGAAATCGCATGTTGGTTTTTTGTAACAATTTCGCATGTTGGTTTTTTAACATGCGATTTCATCAAAACTACCACATGCGAAATTGTTACAAAAAACTAACATGCGATTTCATCAAAACTATCACATGCAAGTTTATTACAAAAAACCAACATGAGATTTCATCAAAATTATCACATGCGATTTCATCCATGCTTTTTTATAACATGCGATTTCACATCGTGTATGTAGCGTGCGTTAAGCCATTTTGTACAATACACTTTTTCTATATATATATATATATAGGATAAAGATCCGTTAGGAACCACCCCTTATTGCGAGAACCGCGAGAACCAATGTGAACACGTGGCAAATTTGTAATTAATGATATTTTATAAAAAAAACACGCGCTCCATTCCTTATGTTCACTGCCATCTTATTCAAACAATCGCTGTTGTCTTTTCAACCTAGGGTTTCGTTGGAGATTTGGCTTAATCGACGACTCGATCAACGGCGGCGACTGGTTTCTACAGTTTCACGGCGGCGTGCTCCTCTCCTCTTGTTCACTTCCGTCTTTTTTCAAACATAAGGTATATCTTCATTGTTGTCTTTATTAAACTATGGTTTCGTTGGATATTCTGCTTAATCGACTACACGGTCTACGGCGACGACGGATTTCTGCAGGTTCCCGGCGGTGTGGACATTCACATTTTACGGGGGGGGGTTCAATTTTACTTAAAACTCTATAAAACCTAGGAAGCATTTAGGCCACAAGATCTTCGTGCATTGTAGGAACAGAGATGGGAGTGTGCCACGCCTCAATAGGGGCGGATTTAAAGTTAGTGGGCGTATAACAGGAACTACTAACTAATTTTGTGTGTGTATATGGTCATTCAAATTAACAAAGCATAAGATTAAAAATTGTTATCCGAATATCTTAATCCAACATAAACACAAGTTGTATAACTCGGAATTTTTGCAGGTTCCCGGCGGCGTGTACATTCACATTTTACAGGGGGGTTCAATTTTGATACTGATTTCGTCGTTGGTGTACTGATTTCGGACACTCATGGCTTCGTCTGACTCATCTCGTGTTGTAGTTGAACCTACGACATCTGATGATCATCATACAACATCTTCTTCATATCATCCACATCACGAACATCACGATACTGGTTTTTGCGGCCCATCTGATATCAATGTAAATCCTATTTCTGCTGTGGGTCCGTCTGATGTTGATGTTGATGTCAATACCTTACCTGTTGTTAATCCAAATGAAAGTTGCAATCCTGTGTTTACAACAGTTACAAAATCAGCTGCATCTCGACACACCCTTCATGGGTTTGAAATACAAACGCTTGATTCAATGTTTACATCAGGCAATGTAGGTTCTGAGACTGCTAATTTACCTGATCAATCGTTATCAGTTGACACCACATCTACTGGTAACACCACATCTACTGGTACAGCACCTACAAGCACAAAACATCAACACTTACAATTCATTCGGTTTGAAACTAAAGGTATTTTATGTAAAACGTGACTTATTCAATTATATACTCCTTTGTATCATGTTCACAACTGTTTTATGTTGTACATTATGATTACTCAATATTATATGCACATGTGCATTTTGTTAACTGCATGTTTACAATTGTTTTATGTTGTACATTATGATTACTCAATGTTATATGCACGCGTTCGTTGTGTTAAGATCATCATATTACAAATTATGCATCATATCAAATTATGTTACAATGCATCTCAAGTTATGTTACAATGCAAATTTATGCACATGTGCATTATGATTAAAAAAACAAAATAACTCTCGTACATTAACTGCCAATGCACATGTGCATATTAATTATAATTATACTATTCGTCCCTATATCATGTTGACAAGTTTTTTTTTTAATTTATTAATTATTTATCACTATCATTTAATTTATTAATTATCTCTTACAGGAACGATTACGGCTGCCATACATGCTACACCTAATGGCACCCCGTATTGGATACCCCAAGTTGATGTTAAATACCTTCATGTGGTAAATAGTACATTTACGCATTGGGAAGATGTTGTCATGATGTACAATACGTATGCTACACAATCTGGGTTTTCTACTCGTATCGGTACATCGAAAAACAAAAAGTATCATGACAATCCTAATATGAAAATCTCCACTCATAGGTATATATTATGTTCAAGAGAAGGACAACCACGGGTCACAGAATCTGACCCCAATGCTCCATCAAAAAATGCTCCAACCATATATGATAAATCCAAGAAACAACACAGACGAAGCCGATTCACAGTTTCCGGATGTCGTGCGCGTATCAAAGTGAGTTTTGATCGTGTTACTGAACAATATAAAATATATGATTTCATCGCCGCGCATAACCATTGCATGATTGGTAGCGATCACGCCAACATGTTAAAACAGAGCAGAAAACTTGGATTTGAGGAGCAACAATTCATCCACAAAGCTAGTCTTAACAAAATCGGCCCAACTGTTGCACATAACATCCAATCATCACTTAAAGGCGGACCTCAAAATGTTCGTGGCACAACAGTAGATTTCAAAAATTGCTCTAGAGACATACGTGCATTCATCGGTGACCGCGATGCAGACATCCTCTTACATACCATGAGATCTCGAGTTACCAATCTTAATGATTTCTATTTTGATTGTGTCATATTTGACAATGAGTTGCGATCTTTCTTTTGGGCTGATTTTGTATCATTGCGAAATTACGAGGCTTTTGGTGATGTGTGTGCATTCGACGCTACATATGACACCAACAAGTAAGATATTGTACTTTTTTCACCACGTGTAATTATTAATATTTTTTTTAATATCATATGTTTTATTTACAGATACAAAATGATTTTTGTGCCATTCACCGGAGTTGATCACCATAAAAAATGTGTTATCTTTGGCGCTGGCATGTTATACGACGAGACTATAGAGTCGTATACATGGTTACTAAATACCTTTCTGGCTGCACATAAGAAACAACCAACCTTTTTCTCACTGACCAAGACGCGTCAATGAAACAAGCTGTGTCAACCGTTTTCACAAACTCTATCCATCGTTTGTGCATGTGGCACATAATGAGAAAACTTCCATCCAAGGTAAACACTTTATTTTTAATATTAACACGGTTCATTTACATCATATATTATGATTAAATAACTCCTTTTTATTATCCATGTTTCTTAATTTGTAGATTTCAAACGATATCCATGATAATACCACTCTTCGTTCATCAATACATAAGCTGGTGTGGAATTTATTCATCACACCACAAACATTTGAAGAAAGATGGCATGTGTTAATGGATGAATATCACCTAGACAATCATCCGTGGCTTTGTGAGATGTTTGCTATACGTCATGAATGGGTCCCGTGTTATTTTAGAGAGATACCCATGTGTTGTTTGATGAAGACTACGTCCAGATGCGAGAGCTCAAACGCGCGTTTTAAAGTCAACTCGTCAGAAACTAACACATTAGTTCAATTTTTAATGTGTTTTGAAACCAGTATTGATGCTCAGCGGCATACACAACGAGATCTCGAGTTTAAAAGCGATATGTCGACCCCTCGTTTATCTACCGGTCTTCGCATAGAGGCACACGCGTCTCAAATATACACATGGTCCATGTTTCTTGAAGTTCGAAAAGAAATATACATGGGCATGTTCCATTGCATGCCAATTGAACGTCCCGGAACGACTGACATAAAAAAATACACTGTTCGTCACTGCAAATCAAACATGTCTTATGTCAATGAATTCGAGGTATTTCCTTACTATCCAATATGTTTTAATGTTCAATATATACATGTTCAATATGCACATGTGAATGTATCAAATTTTGTCATGTTATGTATACTGTCTGTCTGATTAATCTTTTGTTATGCACATGTGCATGTATCACAAATTTGATTAATTTCTGTTATGCACATGTGCATATATCACAATTTTGTATTCTGTATATATTTATTTTAACCTTCTGTTTGATTAATTTTTTGTTATACACATGTTCATTTATCAGTTATGCACATGTGCATGTATCACAATTTTGTCTTACGTGTATACCTATTACAACCTTCTGTTTGATTTTTTTTTTTTTATGCACATGTGCATGTATCAACATTTATCTTGTGCTACTCACCTGTTCATATATCAAACAGTGTATTTATTTTATTAACTTATTTACTTGTTCATATTACCTTTCGTGTATTCATTGTATTTATAATATATGTTATGCACATGTGCAGGTGTCGCTCGATGTACCTGCACAAAAAGCAAGCTGTACATGTCTTGGGTTCACTCGTGTTGGGTATCCATGCCGACATATATTTTGTATATTCCGTTACAATGAAATTGAACAGATACCGTCCCATTACATTACTCCACGTTGGAAAAGAGATGCGCTCCCGTCAGCTGTTCATAGCATATCTAACATATACTCATCTAACAACAGCGAGTTTGCTATCATCCACAACGAAATAATGGATTTAGTCAGTCAATGCACAAACCGACTGAGAAGCAATCCTGAACAACTACATTTCTTATCTTCTGAGATCAAACACATCAGAAACCGCGTATTCGAATCGTTTCCTTGTGAGCCTCAACCTCGTTCCGTTCAAAAAACTGCAAACATTAGTGACATCTTAAACATACCTTCAAATCTAAGCAAAAGTGTCCATCCTCCGCAAGGTATTAGAAACAAAGGTTGTGGTACCAAAAAACAACGGATCGGCCCCGGTGGTCAAAACATTAAAGATAAACGAAAGAAAGCCGGTAAACGACAAAAAGCCGCCCGCTTATGCAACAAATGCAACAAGTATGTATTTGACCATGATTCTCGCAATTGTGAAAAAATCAAAGCTGCCAAACTTGCTGCACGAGCAGATAAACGTGCTGCTGCTATAGCCGCTGGACTACCCGACCCGTCTGATTCTGATGATACTGATGTTGATCTTGATGACATCGATGATGATACCAATGATGAAATCGATGAGTATAATTCTTCTGATTACGATGCACCTGAATACTCTGCCTCCATGCAAAAACCTCCCGTACCTGAGCGGACAAATGTTAGGCATGAACCTGAACATTCTTTTGAGCCTGATCAAAGCCTCAGGCGTTCAACCAGACGTCGCAAACCATCCAACATAGCTCGTGATTCTTGATTGAATTATTATGTATTACAACTTATGACTACCGAACTTATCTAATTATGAACTTATCTATTTATGACTACCAATGTTTTTTTTTTAGTACCCATTTAACTTACAGTGTTGATATTGATGCTTGACTTGTCATATGCACATGTGCATATGTATTTACAAGTTGTATATACCGTTTTTTAAACCACCTGTTTAACATTATGCATTTTACTAATATGAAGTTAAAACAATTTTGTTAACTATGCCCAATTGTAATAAATTATACAAACTTGACCTTTAATCTGTGTGTTTTAACACCTTATTCACATATTGTATGCACATGTGCACACGGGTCATTTAATTTATTAATCAACATAACATGACATCTTTTAACAAACATGTGAGTTTTTAACTAGTAACATGCATTTATATCACTTTGTCATTTACCCATATTATTGCACATGTGCATATCAAATCGCCCATGACATTATCCAACTATCAACCAATTAATTATCAACTTGTACCTAATTAATTATCAAATAAGTATCAATTTGTGTAAACCAAACATGAAACGTGAAACAATAAAACATAAAACGTATAACCATGCACATGCGCATACCAAAACAACCATAACACACTCCAATTATCAACTACTTAATTGTCAACTAAATACCGACTAATTATCAACTAAGTAATTGTCAACTGAGTACCAACTAAGTAAGTGTCAACTAAGTACCGACTGATGTCCGACTGATGTCAACCCGCATCACAACAACTACCCACGTCTAACCAAACAAAGACACAAAATGTATAACCAAACAAAAAACATTAAACGTGAAATAAGTTGCAACCTAAACACACGTCCTATTTCTGATCCGTTTTCCACTTGCTAAGCGTCTTCCAACATTCTTCTTGTTTCAACGCCTCTTCGTTTAACATCTGCATCACCCTTTCATTTTTCATTCCATGTATCGTCTCCTTTGCGAGCCCCATAACGGTTCCTTTATATACGTTTGCATCTGATAACAGCAGCTTTGTCGCAATTTTCATCCTCAAATTTTTCAGCTGCATCTTCTGAATATCTTTGTTGGTACTAAAACCACATTCGAAACTAACGTCGCTACCTTTATACACTTCCATGTGTCGCATCGTGAATACACCGCAGTCATTGAAATTGTCAGTTGTTTCCCATCCCAACCTCTTTCTCGTCACATTTGCGTTCACCATGCGTGATGCCGTCGGGTGTCCGACATCTTTCAAATACTCGACAATGTAATGTTTCTGTAATGAATAAATACATTGTCATACATCAATATAGTTATTCACAAGTATAACACTAAATATAAAAAAATATATACTTACCACTTTAGAAGGCGACCCTAAACTTCTAAAACTTGTTCCTTTTCCTGTTCCTTTTCCTGATGTCATCTTGTAGTAGGCGAAGCTATCATGCATGTTATCAACCACTTCAACTGTTGCGTTATCCAAATCGAAACAAATCATGTAGAAGTGTCTTTTTTCAATCATTGGTACAATTATAATGTTGAAATCTCTCAACTTCAACAGTTCATTGTCACACTCAACCACCTCTTTCAGACGCGATGTTGTTGTTGCAAACGCCCTTTTTTCTGTTTGTTTCGTCTTTAGCATATACTCTGGCTGCACATATTACATCAATACATGTCATGCGCAAATTGTAGGTCCCTTGGAGGTTGAGGTCAAACCTATTCCTTGTTATGTCTAACACACTAGCAAGTGCGGAATCCAAGCTAGCATGCAAACCGAGATAGAACAAGCACAAACACAAAGATAAACACACAACACTCAACGATTAACACCTCTTGTATTAATACGTATGAAAGGTCGGTTACAGCACAATGTTTACAAATGTATTCTGTAAACTCTCTCTAACTCTCGTGTGTGTGTGTTTTCTGCTCTGAGTGTTCTCTGAATGTCTCTCCTCTTTTCTTAAAAAGAAGTGAACACAACACATGGGTATTTATACCCAACACAGCTCGTCTGGTCGAAGGATCAGACAGACTGATCGTAAGATCATCTGTTGATCTGAAACCTATCGAAGGATCACATATACCACGAAGGATGGTATCCTTCGAGGTTCATCCATCGAAGGTTCATCTTTCGAGCTCATCGAAGGATCTAAACAATCCTTCGATGACACATCCTTCGACACAGACATGTTACAAACAAAGTGTTGACTGTTTGGCCAAGTCAAACAAGGAGGATGGTTGACTTGGTCAAACTTACAAGACTAACAAAGACATTGTTTCGTATCATGACAAAATACAGACAAAGTACAGACACAAGTGCACCAACAAACTCCCCCTTGGCTGTAGCTTTGTCTCGATCTCGATCTTAATTCTTGTAGGTCCTTCGTGTCTTCAAGTCTTTGACATCTTTTCAAGTCTTCAATGTCGGAGGATCTTTAAAGTCTTCACGTCTTGAAAGCAGAAAGTGTACCAACAAACTCCCCGTTTCATGTAGGAAGTGTGTTGACAAACTCCCCCTTAACATAAGCTCCCCCTTGAGTTATGCTCGTGAAATACTTGTTCTTTATGAATTGAGATCCTTGTGGTGTTGATGATGGTCAGCGGCAACTCCATCATCTTCATCATTTGAGTGCCTCCACGTCGTGTCTTCATTCCGAAGCTTGTCATCGACCATGTTCTCCTTGCCTTTAGAATCTGCACATGCAAGAAATCTAAACGCGTAATGAGAACAACTGCCTGGAATATCATAAGCAAACGACACACATGTGACCAATGTTTAATCAAACACCGTCCGACAGTTTGAAAGTTTAGCAAATTGTTCAGTTTTAGTTTTCTAACTTTCAAAACTTGCAAATTTCGACCGTTTATGAAGATTCAGTCAATTCGGTTTTCGTTCAGGTTTCAGGTAACGAAGACTCGAGTTCCAACATCGTACGATCGAAAATAAGATAGAAATAAAATCTTTTTGGCTTTTATAAAGTTTAAATTAAAACACACCTAAAATCTTTTTGGTATTTTTGAATATTTCAAAAGTAAAGACAGAAAGCAGTAAATAAATATATACGAGGATGCAGAAACTGAAAGCATTAAATAAATATTTACAGACATTCTTTTTGCGAGTTTCGAGGGTAGGAGAATCATATCAGTGTACGGTCATGCCAAAACGCTCTTGTTGTTCAGTTAATTAACATTTAGATAAGCATCCTATAACAATTATCGGTATTGTTGTCCACTTAAGCTCAACTTATCAGATGTAATCATGGCGAGGGGATACGTTAGAGTATAATTTATACTTACCGACCGGTGTTCATCCACATCACGACACATTCCCGTATCAAGGTATGCACGAGGGTTCATCTTACCGGTGAGTATACCGATTATCATCTGTTTGACCGTATATGATGTGAGATTCTCACTTATTTTGATTTGAAAACAAGCCCTTTGTGATATAATCACTTATTGATGAGGAACTTGATTTTCGATGCATGAGGGCACAGGAGCAAGTCCGTGAACAGGTCAGTACTTTCGTACAGCAGAGAGACGAACTTGACTCCCGGATGAATGTGATATATTATCACTTATTTGTGGACATGTGATTGTTTATCACTTATTGAGGTCGAATGCAATATGTACACGTATGTATAGTATCATGGAAGATCTAGACTTGCGTCCCCGTTATGTTTCGGTAAAAGATACAACCATGATACCCAGATGATAAGCAGCATAAAGACCGAATATCTCAGAACCTCGGCAATCTATCAAACGAAATTTCGGTACTAAGACCATATGCCAATGAATGGTTCCCACCTGGTCTTTAGTCGATTTAGATTTATATCACCCTGCACACTTTAAAATGATTGTGAGCCTACCGATACATCTTATATAGAGCTGCTTATCGTTTTACAGTTTAGGTTTAAAGAGGTTTGGACAGACCACTGATGTACTATCATTTTCTCTTTTGCTCGCCAGGAAACTCATTTTTGTTTTTCTATTGTTTTTGTGTTTTTGAAATTTTTCGATGTTTTTGGATTTTCAAATTTTGGATTTACTCCCCCTAAAATCAATAAACTAAGACAAATTTAAAACACAAAGGTATTTACAAAAATGATTTTCCGATGTTGGTTTTACTCTTGCTTGACCTTAATGCCGTTTACCAGTAATAAATAGTCAAATCTTGATTTGTCAAATGCTTTGGTAAAAAGGTCGGCATGTTGGTCATCGGTGTGGACGTAAGCAACATCGATTAGCCTTTTCTCAAAGCAATCACGTATGAAGTGATACTTAATTTCGATGTGCTTAGTCTTTGAATGCTGCACAGGATTTTTAGTGATCTGTAATGCAGCAGAATTATCAACGTAAATAGGAGTAGTTAGGAATTCAAAACCGTAATCACGCATTTGTTGTTGGATCCATAGGACTTGGGAGCAACAACTAGAGGCAGCAATGTATTCAGCTTCGCATGTTGATGTAGCGACGCACGTCTGCTTCTTACACTGCCATGTGACTAGGCGATTTCCCAAAAACTGACATCCAGCCGTTGTGGATTTGCCGTCGATTTTGCATCCGCCAAAATCAGAATCACTGAATGCGATCAAGTCAAAGTTATTATCCCTAGGGTACCATAGACCGGTGTCAGGGTAACCCTTCAAATAACGAAAAATCCTTTTTACAGCTGCAAGATGTGAGGCCTTCGGGTTCACTTGATATCTGGCAAGCAGGCACGTTGGGTACATTATATCTGGTCTTGATGCTGTGAGGTACATAAGAGATCCGATCATCACGCGGTAGAATGAGGGGCTAGTAGCTTCACCCTTCAAGTCTGGAGTAATTCCGTGATTTTGCGGCAATGGGGTACCGATGGGCGTTGCATCGGACATCTGGAATCGGCTCAAGATGTCTCCAACATATTTAGTCTGATGGATGAATATCCCAGACTCGGTTTGTTGTACTTGTAGGCCCAAAAAGAAAGTCATTTCCCCCATAGCACTCATCTCGAATTTATCCTGCATAATGCGCTCGAAATTCCTACACAAAACATCATTAGTAGAACCAAAAATAATATCATCAACGTATACCTGAACCAGTAGAAGATCTCCATCTTGTTCTTTGATGAAAAGAGTACAATCGATAAGACCTCTGCGAAAACCATTCTCTAGCAGATAATTAGATAAGGTTGCGTACCAAGCTCGCGGTGCTTGATGAAGACCATAGAGAGCTTTGTTGAGCAACCAAACCCGATCGGGATGGATAGGATCGTCAAACCCAGGAGGCTGTTCGACGTACACCTCTTCTTCCACCACACCATGTAAGAATGCACTTTTCACGTCCATCTGGTATACCTTGAAACCTTTGAATGAGGCATAAGCCAGAAAGATCCGAATTGCTTCTAGACGTGCAACAGGTGCATACACTTCATTGTAGTCGATCCCTTCTATGTGACGAAAACCTTGAACGACTAGCCTTGCTTTGTTTCGAATAACGACTCCACGGTCATCCTTTTTGCATTTAAACACCCAACGGGTACCAATCTTCTTGTAACCAGCAGGTTTCTCTACGAGTTTCCAGACACCAAGCTTCTGGAATTGTTGCAGTTCTTCCTGCATTGCTTCAACCCATGAGTTATCTTTCAAAGCTTCTTTCCAAGTTCTTGGCTCTTCCTGCGAGACATAACACGCGAAAGACCAATCATTTTGTTGACCAGATTCTCGGATAGTTGCATACAAGCCTGCATTGTTGTTGTTTCGCAACATGTTTCTTGTTTGAACGCCACTCTGTACATTTCCGATGATGTTTTGTTGAGGATGGGTATTGTGAATCCTTGTTTCTGGATTATCTTGAACTGGAATATTTGTACCCAGATTGTTGAGATTGAGATCAACAATCAATTCAAGGCCCGGAATTGACGAAGAGGAAGATGCAGTAGCTTCAGCTGTTCTAGGGACATCCACTGGAGGAGTACCTTCTGAAATACCATGTACGGCTGTTGTTGGAGCTTCTTGATCTGCATCGAGAAATTCATCATCCTCTGAAGATTCGTTCAATTCGGTAGCATTGTGAAAATCCTCATTGTCGAGAGCATTATTGTTGACCGAAGATGGTTCTTGATTGACAATAATTGGACGAACCAACTGTGAATCTGTTGCATTGTCACTCTCGAAAAACATCCTTGCTGCAGCATTTTCTTCAACTGCTTCAACATTGATCGAATTGAAAAAGTCATCGTACTCAAACATCCAAGGCTGACCAGGACATTTGACTGGTAAAGTGTGCCTTTGTACTCTGACTTCAGACCATTCCTCGACCCTTTTAGTCTCTAGATTCCAGACTCTTAAGTTCGGGGTAGAATACCCAATAAAGTATCCATCAATTGCTCTTGCCCCAAACTTTCCATTAGGATCAATTATTGTGCACGGAGCTCCAAACGGTTCAAGATATGACAAATCTGGTTTCCGTTTGTTAATAAGCTCAAAACAGGTCTTGTTGTGCCTTTTGACTGTAAGGACTCGATTCAACGTATAACATGCAGATGCCACAGCTTCAGTCCAGAATGGAATCGGCAATTGTGACTCTACTAACATTGTCCTAGCAGTCTCGATCAATGTGCGGTTCTTACGTTCAGCGACGCCATTCTGTTGAGGAGTACAAGCTGCACTAAATTCGTGAAGAATACCTTTTGAAGTGCAAAACTCCGCCATGGCATGATTTTTGAATTCAGTACCATTGTCGCTACGTATCCGCCTAACCTTCAAATTATAGAGATTCTCAATCTGAATGATCAAGTTTTTGATAATACGGAAGGTTTCACTCTTATGTGCCATGAACGCCACCCAAGAAAATCTTGAATAATCATCAGTTATCACGAGGCAATATTGATCATTCCTAATACTATTGTGCTTGACAGGACCGAACAAATCCATGTGCAAACGTTCAAGAGGAACAGCCACCGTGTTGATTTTCTTTGTAGGGTGTCGCTTCTTCGTTTGTTTTCCTTTTTGACACGAGACACAGACGTCTTGAAGATGGAAGTTTTTAAGAGGAACACCATTCACTAATTCATTTGACACCAAATGATTCATTTTGCGTAAGTGAATGTGACCCATTCGTCTGTGCCAAGAGATTGTGTCTTTTTCTGTGGCTTTGGAAACGAAACAAGTTGCTTGTGCAGACGTTGTGATAGCTTGGCTCATATCAAGGACATACAGATCATTTATCCTTGGAGCCGACAAGAGAATCCATTCTTTTGGAATTTTGAAGCCGGGTTTCAGCACATAACATCCATTTGCATCAAAGTGTACTGAGAACTGCTTATCACAAATTTGAGAAACACTAAGAAGATTGTGATCAAGTTGTTGTACGAAGTTGATCTTATCAAAGCTAACAACCCCGTTGGAAATCATTCCTTCACCCGTAATATATCCGCCTTTATCTCCAGCAAAAGCAACATAACCTCCTCTAATAGATTTAACGTCGTAGAGAAGCTTCATGTCGCCTGTCATGTGCCTGGATGCCCCACTATCAACAATCCAATGACTACTGATAGTTCCTCCTGGAACACCCTGCACATGAACTCACATAATTAGTTGGAGATGGGGACCCAAGCCATTGTGGTCTTGGGTCTTCCATTTTCATCAACAACAATAACTTCTATTCTTTGATGATTCAAAAATTGTGATGGTCCCCCTGATTCAATAACCGTTTTTGGTTTCCAGGTCTGTTTAGTTTTACCAGTTTGATTGTTTGAAAATTTAACTTCGTGATTGTTTGAAGTTTTTGAAAATTTTGTGCTTTCTGGTTTAACTGAAACAGATTGTTTTTGAACCACATCAGTTTTAAGTGCTTTCTCAATCACCTTGACTTGTTGGCGTTTCTGTTTCTTTTCCCTTTCTCTTACAAGTCGGGGATCTTGTTTTACAGAAACAGATCGCTTTTGGTGATTGCGTTCACGGGGATCATCTTCTTTGGCTTTCAACTTATGAAGATACGGACAATTTCGAACTACATGTCCAATTGTGCCACATTCGAAACATGATCTTCGTTCAACAAACCCCGAAGTATCATGTGATCGTCTTGCCGATGATGAACTTTGTGATCCCGAGGTACTAGGTTTTGAACTATTTGGTTCATTTCTTTTCATCACAGTTGCTTTCTTGACAAAATCTAAGTTAGATTGGTTTTCAAACGTTGCAATTTTGTCCGTTCCCTTAGATTTCACAAAGTTCACATTCTTTTTCTTCTTTTGATTCGGCTTCCTTTGACTTTGAGTCGGTGTTTTACCTTTTGGTTTGGTATGATTTTGATGTTTTTGCACTGTTGGTAATTTCTGATTGCCATATTGTTTTCGAACTTCGGCCTTTGGGATAGGAGGGCACTATGTTACTGTAACACGTGATCCTGTCTTTCCTAAAAACTTACTTGTTGAATTTTCAAAGACTTTACTGTTTAATGATTGATTAACATTCTTAATAGGAAAATCTTTGTCAGAATAAATTTTATTATCACCAACAAGAGTATACAGCAAATCCACACTCTCCGACTCTTTTTCAGACGAGGACTCGATTGCAACAGTCTTAGCGGGTTTTGCAGGAGGATCACACAGAATATGATTCTCAAGAGGTATGTCCTCTTCTTTTATCACCGCATCAGACTTTGCTGAATCAGTATCATCAGATTCATCATCAGAAGAATCAGCATCCTCAACAACAACTGGAGGATCCTGATTCTGTTCAGCAGAAGACACACATGTATCTGCTGACACATCCGAATCTGATGAAACTTCTTTCTTGTATCCAAGCCCTGTTGCAAATTCCTCAACGTCCAAAGGAACAGATGGTTCAAAGTGAGTTCTATACTCCTCATCAGGCATGGCATCATAATTGTTTCTCACGGGTGGTGGACATTTCTTGTATCCAATGCATGTGACATCCCGTTTCTCTTTTTGTACGTCAATGATGTGATCCAACACATAGCTAGAGCTCAAATAACTGTCTAACTTGAGTCGGATCGCCTCACTTTCAGTTTTAACACAAGCCATTTCCTTTTGCATTACCTCAAGACGAGTTATATACAAATTAATGTCAGTTTGTTTTCTGGAAACCATTTTAGTCAGCTCTGTTTTATCTTTCTTTAATGTTTCAATCATCGATTTAAATCCCTTTTCATGGTTTTCATAAAACATGTTGGCTTCTGTGCACTTAGAAAGATCCACGGTCAACTTCTGGTTGTGAATGAATGTCACATCATATTTCTCTTGCAAAGCCTCGTGCTTGCTTTGCAACCCACACAATTCATCATTCAAAGAAGCATGTTTGTCTTGCAAGTCAAACAAACTAGCTTGTAAAGCATCATGTTTGCCTTGCAACTCAGACATGCTTGTCTCTAAATCAGCACATTTAATACTCAAACTATCACAATTATTACAACTAACAACAATGGGTTCATCGACACATACCTGACTTGATGAACTGTCGACATTAGCCATAAAGGCTGAATGGAGAGAAGACGAAGAATAAGCAGCTTGATCCACCAAGATAGATCTTCTTTCAGTTCCTGCTGCAGTTTCTTCCAAAATCTCATCAATGTCTGCATCGACTGACGCACTTGATGTCTCATCCACCTGATCATTGCCTGAAGTGGAGGATTCTTCATCTGAGCTTCCACTATAACCAGAACTGTCTTCATCCTCAGAAGATTCATCACCATTGGTGGAAGATTCTCCACCACTGGCGTGATTTAAATCCTTAACGACTTCAGCAAAACACGCTGTTCCATCTGGAGCATCATTTCCCAACTGGATTGACCAATCACAGCCTTCATCTACTTGAACCACAAGTGCCTGGTTGGCATTAGATGGTCCTGCTTGGCTTTGGTTGTTGACAGGTACCAACGTACGAACATTGTTCCTGTTCTGGTTCTGCTGGTTGCCTTGATTTCTGAAGGGATTCTGGTTTCCATGCTGAGATGGCCTTGTACATTCCCTTTTAAAATGACCCCGTTCACCACAATTGAAACACTTAACAGCCTGCTTATCAAACCCATACTTGGTGTCTTTCTTGCTTTCCAAGCTGGTTCTGCCAGTTCTTTCCATGAAATCCTTTGCTCGCCTAACAGCACTGGCAAAGGCCCACTTGATGTCCATCATCTCCATCTCCTCTTTATCGATTTGCTGATAGTCTTCTTGTGTCAGATTAATGTTACCAATCTGACCTTCCACTAATCCACAGTATGCGCTCACCAAAGTGTTTAGCAGCTCCATGTGTTCCTTTGCTACTTCCACACTGACTTTAGAAAAGCTTGAGGTGTCGAGCCGTACTGTATTTGGCTTTGATTGCTGACCAGCAGATGATGTGCTTCCATAACACGCTTGCTGTTGAGGAGGAAGTGGATTCCCATACATGTCTGTTGGTCCGGTAGATTGAGGAGGAAGTGGATTCCCATACATGTCTGTTGGTCCGGTAGATCGAACAGGTAATGGATTTCCAAACATATCAGTTGCTCTGATAGGTCGTTGGCTTTGCTGCTGTGGTGCTGGTTGGGGAACTGGTTCAAGCGGATTTCCATACATGTCTGTTGCAGGAGGCTTGACCGGAACTTGGATAGTATTGCCATACATATCAGTGCTAGACACAAACGTTGTTTGAATTGGAGCGTGTGAAGAAGGTTTTGTAGAAGTGCTAGAAGTTCCATAATACATTTCAGGATTTTGTGGCACGGGAACTCTTTTTGCCTTGAGAGTTTCTTCCTGATTCTTGTTTTCCAGGAGTTGAACAAAGTCATTGAAGGTTGTTGTAGCTAAAGTGCCATTGTACTTCATGATTTCCAAGAAAGTATTCCATTGAGGTGGCAACGCATCTGCAAACTTTTTCACAATCTCTGCTGGAGTTGTAACAACCTCAAAATTTGCCAATTCAGTTAGCAAATGATTAAATCGACTTGTCAAATCTCCTAAAGATTCATTCTCCATACAAGCAAAACCATCAAACTCTTTCTTTAGCAGGTCTTTTCTCAATTGACGTGTCGCTTCATTTCCTACGCCTCTTGTCTTCAATGCGTCCCACAACCTCTTCGTTGTCTTGTAACTGACAAATTGATGATAAATATCTTTACTTAACGCCTGAGTAAGAATGGCATATGCCTTCTTTTCCAAATCATAGACCTTCTTCTGATCTTCCGTAAGATCTGCAAACGTAGCAGCAGATGATGCGGCAACCTCTATTGTTTGATCGAAATCTGTGATGAACCGCAACCACAATTCTGTATTTTGGCCAAGGACGTATGTATGAAATCTGTCAATCCATCCTGGATATTCATATAAGTGCATCAACTTTGGAGGCCGATTCAAACTTCCGGTTTCGCTCTCGCTTAAGAGAATGCTTTGAACACTTGGAGTTTGATTTGATACGAATGCCCATTGACCGGTAGAAATTGCATTAGCTTGAGAAGATACCGGTGCGGGAGACGGAGTACCAAAATACATATCTGTATTTACCGGAGTACCCCATCTTGGATTCATTTTTGATCAAGACTAATAAAACCTGAAAATCACAAACTTGTTAAACATAAACAGACTAAGTCCGAAAGATCAAGACTTGTTCGAAGGATCAACAGTGTTCGAAAGATCACTGTTGAATTTCGAACAAAGATTTCGAAAGATTCTCCAAACGAAGGATCCTTATCTTTCGAAAAAGAACTGTAGACCGAAAGATGTATGCTTCGAAAAGATTCCTTGGAACAAAGGATAAGTCACCGACTTCGAAGGATGTTCGAAGGATGATTATCTATCGAACCTCCCTTGATCGAAAGATGATCTTTCGACTTCGAAGGATATCCTTCGATATGCTCTGACACAGTTGACAAAAGAGTGACAGGTTGGTGAAAAAGGTGATGGGTTGGTGAGATCTTTCGGCAGAAAGGTATGGTCAGACCATACTTTCTGTCAAAACAGATTTTGAAACAATAAAATAAAACCCAAAAAGGACAGACTTATCCAGAAACCGGTCACTGGAGAAGCCGGAATTTTGGCCGGAAATCACCAAAATTCTTAAAAACAAGTTTTTAAGTTACCCAACCCTTTCTTTAACACACCCTGTTAGTTTAGAACACGTTTTAACGTCTGGAAAAAGCTAGCAAAACAGTAAAAACGAGTGCTAAACCAAGCGAGTTTTTGTCCAAAACACTCCAAAGTCTTGTATAAACTCAGTTTTTAACAAGGAAAAGAGCAACGGCCCTGATACCACTTGTAGGTCCCTCGGAGGTTGAGGTCAAACCTATTCCTTGTTATGTCTAACACACTAGCAAGTGCGGAATCCAAGCTAGCATGCAAACCGAGATAGAACAAGCATAAACACAAAGATAAACACACAACACTCAACGATTAACACCTCTTGTATTAATACGTATGAAAGGTCGGTTACAGCACAATGTTTACAAATGTATTCTGTAAACTCTCTCTAACTCTCGTGTGTGTGTGTTTTCTGCTCTGAGTGTTCTCTGAATGTCTTTCCTCTTTTCTTAAAAAGAAGTGAACACAACACATGGGTATTTATACCCAACACAGCTCGTCTGGTCGAAGGATCAGACAGACTGATCGTAAGATCATCTGTCGATCTGAAACCTATCGAAGGATCACATATACCACGAAGGATGGTATCCTTCGAGGTTCATCCATCGAAGGTTCATCTTTCGAGCTCATCGAAGGATCTAAACAATCCTTCGATGACACATCCTTCGACACAGACATGTTACAAACAAAGTGTTGACTGTTTGGCCAAGTCAAACCAGGAGGATGGTTGACTTGGTCAAACTTACAAGACTAACAAAGACATCGTTTCGTATCATGACAAAATACAGACAAAGTACAGACACAAGTGCACCAACACAAATAATATTTAATATATTCACAATTGTTTTTAATCGTAATCTATGACACACTTACGATTGTTGTGGTATAACACCATAACCTCCTTTTCCCTGACGGTTTTTCTTTCTTCTCCTCATAGTTCAACAGTGCCGCCCAACAGTCTATTACATTTTGTGAAACCCATTTTCCTTCTTCGAGTGTGTTTATCCAAAATGCTCTGGTCGACAATCCATGTTGAGTTTCAAATACATAGTTGCTGCATACATCACATACATTTCATTACTTTTTTTTATGCACATGTGCATCAGACAAATTACACGCATTATAATCAATATTTATAATAATACAAATCATGTGACATATGGTGTCCATATGTCATGATGCATAACTGTATATGCACATGTGCATCAACCAACAATAATAACATGAATCCTAATAATAATAACATTAATATCACAAGCAATAACAGTCGTAATGCATATGCAAACTTACTTGAATGTCAATTTCACATCCTTCATATCCTCTTGGACGTCTATCTCCTCATCGTTGTTCTTTTTATCACTCATCTTATTATTTTCTTCCCTGTAACATAAGTTTGTAATTCAACCATTCATTGTCACACCCCCAAAATCCACCTGCGGAGTACTACCGCTTGGAGGCGTGACTGACCAGGATCCAGCCACCAATCATATTGAACAAGCATATAAGTAGTTATAAAAATCCAACCAATACAATTGGTGTTCAAACAAAACATAGTTAAGTTGCAAGCGGAAGCATAAGTCTTAAAGCCAAAACATAAGTTTAATAGTTTCAAAGTTTAACATGGCACACAGACGTCCGTGTCCCACAACGATCCTCCTCCATGCAAGCTCTAGCTAAGAAACCTAAGGACCTGCAAAGCATGTAGTAACGAGTCAACAACAAGTTGAGTGAGTTCACGGTTGGGTGTTCGTTTTAAGTTGTTTCGAAAATAGTTTCCTTTAGCTGGCATCCTGCCGTGGGGGTTACCCCATAGTTAAAAACGTGACTTGTTTATTCCCGGTTACTCTGGCAATCCTGCCGTGGGGGCTACCCCGTGTAGTTATCTGGCATTTCGGCCGTGGGGGCTACCCCATGTATCTACTAGACTCGTTACCATATCGACTGCTGACTGTAGTCATGTTTATGTGCCCTGAAACTGTCAATGTCTATCATCATTGACGTGCCCCAGATCCATTAGTTCACGCCCGTCCTCTGCGGCATGGTGTGAGGTTTGTCAGACCTAAATAGCGCTATCTAACTAATGACCCGCTCGCCATTGGCCCGGCGATTAAGTCGATATAAAAAGGAGGGACTTCGTGATAGAGTTTTGGTCTAGTACGAGTTATCTGTCCGTGAGGACGAGGAATTACATTCCTGAACCTTTGCTGTCCTACCCAAGGAGGAGGAGGAACCCATGTTCCTTAACCCCAATTCCCGACCCCTGGGAATCCCATGCTTTGTAGAGGGTGTGAACTCACCTTGGTTTGCTCGGTAGAAACACAGAAAGTCAAACAAGCAATGTTGTGGCTACTCACGTCCTATCATAGTTGTATCATACAATCAGGTTCGTATTCAAGTAGTACACGTATGTTCTACACGTATGCTAGCACGTTGCATGCTGTTCATCCATAGCAGCCCAAATAATCATTCAAAATTAACAGTACGTATGAGGTCCGTGTAGTAGGCCCAAAGGTCTGGCCCAATCCATTAAGTCCGAACTGAGGTGCAAGCCCAAACAGCGTATATCTGCGTATTGTCTCGAGTCGCAACTAGGCGTTTGCGACTCGCAACCTGAGTCGCAATCGCGGTTTCGGTTCGTGCTGTTTTGGTTACGAGTCGCAACTGGACTCGCAACCGTGGTTTCGAGTCACAAGGTTGGTGTGCTGATCAGGTGTGGTTTCGAGTCGCAACTAGGTGTTTGCGACTCGCAACTGATGTCGCAACCGGGGATTTCGACTCATCAAGCAGTGGTTTCGAGTCGCAACTGATGGTTTCGGTTGGACAATTGCTGATCCGGAACAGTGTACTATCCAATGAGATTTTGATTTCAGAAAATGGTTTGTACTACCCACTTAAACATGTTTGTTTGTCTAGTAATTTACTAATTTGGATCAAACATATCAAATTTCAAATATCCAAGCATGCTCATATGATATTCAAGTTGTTCTTCACACATTCATCATGTTCATCAATATCCAAGTAGTTCATCATATCATAACTTGAAACAACAATCCGAAATGTTCAAACAACTAATCCGATTTCCACATAAGTGCAGCCATTTAACAAGCATTTTGATTCGTAACCTAAGAGCATGCAATCCGACTTCATAACATGAATAACAATCGAGCATTCCAACAACAAATCCGAATAATATGAGCATTATACACACCGATTTCATGAACACCAACCATTTATGGTTTAAATCACATTAAATCACAAACATCATTAGCTCACCATGCAATCAATCCGGAATCTAAGTATGATAGTTTATTAACATCATCATGTATAAATCTAACAAACCAACATATTACCAAGTCACACAAGATACATCATCATCAACAAAATATCACACATCATTATCAACTCAAAATACAATACATAGCATGAATCACTAACCGGTTGATGATTTTCAAAGGCGAGTATGAAACTTCCGAGTGTGTGTGTGTGTGAGAGCCGATCCGCTAGTCCTAGTGTCACCGGTTTGGATCCGAGATGAGGGGAAACAATGTTGTAGCTTAGGGTTTAATGGTTTCTAGAGAGAGTGGAGTGTGTGTGTGTTGTCCAAGAAAGTGGCAAGGATGGCTAACAATCGGGTTATATACTAGCTTCAAGTGCACCCTAATGGGCTTCGACATAGGCTAAGTGTGTATGTGTGTGCGGCCCAACCGGCCCGTATGTTATACTAGTTCACTCGAGACCACATGGTCTCGAGTCGGGTTCGTGTTATCTCGGTTCCTATATACATACATCGCATACATACAAGCACACACAATTAACACATAATCGCATAAAGGTTCATTTGTCATTAATCACACAAGATAACTAGTCACACTTTCATGTTACATCGGGATACAAGGAAGGTTCTAAATTTCGAGTTGTCACATCATCCCCAAGTTGAAAGAAATTTCGTCCCGAAATTTGATAGGCACTCACTGAGGAAGCTAGTTAAGTTGTATGGTTTTCCTGGTTTTCCTGGGGTGTCACATCCACCCCCCGTTGATCTGGAATTTCGTCCCGAAATTCCGTAGCTTCGGCCTCAGTAGTGGGTGTACTGTTTGCGAACAGTTGGGGATACTTTTGTTTCATCTGATCTTCGCGCTCCCAGGTAGGGCTGTCCAAACTGCTCGACGATCGAAGATCGCTCGACGATCGCTCGAAAAATGCTCGAAAAATGCTCGTTCGATTCCCGCTCAGTTTGTAAATGAGCCGATCGGATCGGTTCGATTCAAATTCAATCCGAGCATGAGCATAGCTCCGCTCGCTCGTCGATCGCTCGGTTTCGCTCGAATTATTTTTATTAATAATTAATATATATATTTATATTATAGATTTTATAGATAAAAAACCTAAAAAAATATAATAGCTCAAAAAAAACTAAAAGCCCAAATAACATTCAACCCAACTTAATATTTAATATATAAATCTAAGTATCTAACCCTAAATCTATTCTTCCCTAATCAGTCGTATTCAAATTGCCGCTCTAATCTCGGTCTCACTCTCCGGTCTCCACAGTCACAGACTCACAGTCTCCGTCTCCGACCCTCTAATCTCCGACACACATATCGCCGCTGTCTCTAGTCTTCAATCTTCGGACGGTCTTCAACAGTTCTTCAATCTGCTGTTTTTTTAATATGCTGTTTGGTATGTTATGTTTCTGTTTGGTATGTTTGTTATAGTAGCATAGAGAAAGATGGAGATCGATGACATTCGACAGTTGGCAAAATTTTGATGTAAACATAGTTGGTGATTAGCTGTTGTTTGTCCCACGTCCTTTCTGGCTTCTTGCTAGTTGGGCCTGGTTGGTTGTATTCGCACTTTATTTTGTGTTGCTTTTGTATTCGCACTTTATTTTGTGTTTCTTATGTATTCGCACTTTATTTTATGTTGCTTTTGTATTGGCACTTTAAGTTAGAATTTGTTTTTGTTGAACGAAGCCTTATTATTCAATCGAGCGAAAACGATTCGCTCGCTTTTTTTTTAGGATTTGATAAAAACCGAGCGAAACCGAGCCGATCGAATCGGTTCGATTCAAATTCAATCCGAGCATGAGCATCACTTTTGGGATCGGTTTTACAAATTTGATCCGCTCGGATCGGATCGGTTGTAATTCAATCCGAGCATGAGCAGACCCTCGATCGGATCGGATCGGATCGTGAACACCCCTACTCCCAGGTGAACTCTGGGCCGCGACGTGAGTTCCAACGAACTCGAACGAGAGGTATTCTAGTGCTCTTGAGGACCTTAACATCCCGGTCCGTGATTTCGACTGGTTCCTCGACGAATCGTAACTGCTCGTCGATCGTGAGTTCCTTCAAAGGAACTACGTGGGTCTCATCTGACGGACACTTCTTCAGATTGGACACGTGAAAAACGTTGTGAACTGCTCCGAGTTCCGCTGGTAAGTTCAATCTGTAGGCCACCCTGCCTATTTTCTCAATGACCTCGAAAGGTCCAACGTATCGTGGGTTAAGTTTACCGCGTTTACCAAAACGAACCACACCCCTCCAGGGTGAAACTTTGAGTAGTACCCGCTCCCCAACCTGGAGCTCAAGTGGTTTCCTGCCCATGTCGGCGTAAACTTTCTGACGTTCACGAGCGGCCGTCATGCGTTTTCGTATCTGAGCGATTTGCTCGGTTGTATCTACCACATATTCTGGACCAGTGATCTGACTTTCTCCCACCTCTGCCCAGCAAAGAGGAGACCGGCATTTACGTCCGTACAATGCCTCAAACGGAGCAGCTCCAATGCTGGTGTGGTAGCTGTTATTGTACGAGAATTCCACAAGTGGCAGATGCTTTTCCCAGCGGTTGCCAAAGTCGATTACACATGCACGAAGCATGTCTTCTAAGGTTTGAATAGTGCGCTCGGACTGCCCGTCCGTCTGAGGATGGTACGCTGTGCTCATGTCTAGTCGTGAGCCGAAGGATTTGTGCATTGCTTGCCACAGTTCTGAAGTAAAACGCGCATCTCGATCTGAGATAATGGAGGTGGGCACCCCGTGCCTCGAAACAATTTCTTTGATGTAGATTTCTGCAAGAGTGGAGAACTTATCCGTTTCCTTGATAGCCAAGAAGTGTGCAGATTTTGTGAGTCGATCCACGATCACCCAAATAGTATCGTTCCCGCGCTGGGATCTAGGTAGGCCAGTAACAAAATCCATGGAAATTTGCTCCCATTTCCACTGAGGTATCTCTGGTTGTTGGAGTAGGCCTGATGGTTTCTGGTATTCCGACTTGACCCTTGCACAAGTCAAACACTTGCTGACGTAGGTCGCTATGTGGGCCTTCATGCTAGGCCACCAGTACGTAGTCTTGATGTCGTGGTACATTTTATCCGATCCAGGATGTACCGAGTAGCGAGACTTGTGTGCTTCATCCATCACAAGCTCTCGTAGGTTGCCATAGTGTGGTACCCAAATGCGTCCCGTTACGTAGTAAGCACCGTCTTCCTTCTGTTCCAATCGTTGCCTTGATCCGCGTAGGGCTTCAGCCCTGACGTTTTCTGGTTTCAGTGCTTCTATCTGAGCAGCTCGTATCTGGGAAGGCAGACTAGAATGGATCGTGAGTTGTAAAGCTCGCACGCGCTTAGGCGCAGCGTCCTTCCGACTGAGGGCGTCGGCCACAACATTGGCCTTGCCCGGGTGATACCTGATTGAGCACTCGTAGTCATTTAGTAGTTCGACCCATCGTCGTTGCCGCATATTCAGTTCCTTCTGCTTGAAGATATGCTCGAGGCTCCTGTGGTCGGTGTAGATCGCGCACTTGGTACCATACAGGTAATGCCGCCATAACTTAAGCGCAAAAACAACAGCTCCCAGCTCTAAATCGTGCGTAGTGTAGTTCTTTTCATGAACCTTGAGTTGGCGTGAGGCGTAGGCTATAACTTTGTCTCGTTGCATCAACACGCAACCAAGACCTTGAATTGATGCGTCGCAGTAAACCACAAAATCGTCTGTGCCCTCCGGCAAGGAAAGGATAGGTGCGCTACAAAGTCTATCCTTTAGGTGCTGAAATGCCAACTCCTGTGCGTTTCCCCAGCGATAAACAACGCCCTTCTGCGTTAATGAGGTGAGAGGTTGTGCAATCTTAGAAAAATCCTTTATGAATCTCCGATAGTATCCCGCCAAACCCAAGAATTGGCGAATTTCCTTTGGTGTACGAGGTGCAGGCCAGTTCTTAATCGAGTCTACCTTGGATGGATCAACATGAATCCCATCCTTGTTTACCACGTGGCCTAGGAAATGGACTTCTCGAAGCCAGAAGTCGCATTTCGAGAACTTTGCATAAAGCTGTTCTGTTCGAAGGAGTTCCAGAATAAGTCGCAGATGCTGCTCGTGTTCCTCCCGACTCTTGGAATAGATCAGGATGTCGTCGATGAAGACTATAACGAACTTGTCCAGATAAGGCTTGCACACTCGGTTCATCAAGTCCATGAAAACCGCAGGTGCGTTTGTCATCCCAAAAGGCATGACCAAAAACTCATAGTGCCCGTATCGAGTTCTGAAGGCTGTTTTGGAGACGTCCTCTTCCCGGACTCTCAGCTGGTGATAACCCGATCTCAAATCAATCTTCGAATAGTAGCTCGACCCTTGCAACTGGTCGAACAAGTCGTCGATACGCGGTAGAGGATAACGATTCTTCACCGTCACCTTGTTGAGTTCTCGGTAGTCGATGCACATTCTGAAAGTACCGTCTTTCTTCTTCACAAATAATACTGGAGCTCCCCAGGGCGATGAGCTTGGGCGAATGAAGCCCTTATCTAAGAGTTCTTGTAGTTGCGTGGAGAGTTCCTTCAACTCTGATGGGGCCAAACGGTAAGGTGCACGGGCTATGGGTGCAGCTCCAGGAGCTAGTTCGATTTGAAACTCGACTTGACGATGAGGCGGAAGACCAGGTAATTCCTCAGGAAATACCTCTGGATAATCGCGTACAACTGGAAAATCTTCTATCTTCTTCTCTTTTTCTGAGGTGTCAGTAACGAGAGCCAAAATAGCAGTGTGGCCCTTTCGCAAGCACTTTTGGGCCTTAAGGAGAGAAATGACGTTCTCAACAGCACTCCTCTTGTCGCCATGAATCATGAGAGGTTCACCACCGGGACCTGGAATACGGACAACCTTCTCGTTGCAAAGAATCTCTGCGCGGTGTTGGGATAACCAATCCATCCCAATGACAACGTCGAAACTACCCAAGACAATAGGAATGAGGTCGATAGAGAAGGCCTGGTCAGCGAGAACGAGTTTACAACCCTTGACTACGCGCGTGGCTTCTAAACTCTTACCATTTGCTAGCTCTACTGTGTGCTTGTTGTTCAAAAGTGTTGGAATACGCTTAAGCATTCGACTAACTTCTAGTGACATGTAGCTAGTATCGGCACCCGAATCAAATAAAACTGAAACATAAAAGTCGTCGAGAAGGAACTTACCCGCCACAACATTGGGGTCATTCCTTGCTTCACCTTGGCCAATCACAAACATTCGCCCCCTGGCGCCATTGTTGTTGTTCCCATTGTTACCATTCCCCTGATTGTTGTTATTGTTGTTGTTGTTGTTCTGGTTCCTGTTCAGTTGGGGACAGTCTCTCTTGAAGTGGCCCTCAGCCCCACACTGAAAGCACCCTTTGTTATCACCTTGTTGCTGTTGCTGGCGCTGGTTCTGTTGAGCTTGCTGACGATTCTGGTTGGCGGGGTATAAGCTCCTACAATCCTTTGCAGCGTGAACAGGCTTGTTGCACCGATGACAGTTGCCCCTGGTGCATGGTCCGCTGTGGTGCAGGCTGCAGCGATTGCATTTGGGGTGATTTCCTTTGTATCCGCCACCAGACGATTGCTGATTAGGGCTCTTGTAGTCCTCAGTCTTCCTCTGCTGAGACTGGGACTGAACAGAAGCCGAACCCTTACTCGAAGTTCCATCCCACTTCCGTTTGTTGTCACTAGAGGTACCAGAAGTAGTTGCAGCACCTATGCGTTTTGGTAACTTGTTCTGCTCGACCGCCTGATCCGTGAGACGGTGAGCCAACTGAACAGTTTGCTGGTAGGTAGCGAGGTTCGCTGAAGTCACATGACTTTGGATTTCTGGCACTAAGCCCTGAAGAAATAGTTCGATGCGTTTGATGGGAGGATCCACCATAGTAGGGCACAAAATTGCCAGTTCGTTCGACCTTTTCACATAAGCTTCAATTTCCGACCCCGTCATCTTGAGGTTGAAGAACTCCACTTCCAGTTTGTGAATCTCATCACGACTGCAGTATTCCTCTTTGATCATTTCCTTAAAAGTTTCCCATGGGGTGGCGTTGGCAGCAACCAACCCTAGCATCTGAACTTGAGCGTTCCACCACGTGAGGGCTAATCCCTCGAGAGTACCAGTAGCATACTTCACCCTGCGCGCCTCAGGGCATTCACACATTTCGAACACAGATTCTAGCTTCTCAAACCAGTGTAGGAGACCTACTGCTCCTTCAGTGCCGCTAAAAGTAGTTGGTCGGCAGTCCATGAAAGTCTTAAAAGTGCACACGGGTGGCTGAACGTGTTGACCTAATGTGAGCGAAAGAAAAGACAGACTTTAACAAAAAAGTTGGTTCACGAGAGTAGGATCCTAAAGATCCTAAAATGAGTTCGGACTGCAGGATATACCTCCTGCGTGTGCAGCTGCAAGTGCTGCGGCAACTCGTTCGTTGATTAAAGCCGTCAACTGGGCTTGTGTCATGTTAACGCGTCCAGACATGATCTTCATATCAAGAAGAACGTGAGTAAGAGGGGTTCGCGAAAATGCGATGATAGGATAGAGTAAGCACGCACGTGTTCAAGCAACAGTAGTTATACTAACCAAGCATACCATAAGCAATGTACCATGTATCTAACAAGTAGGTAATATACAGACCATATCACCTAGAATGTCGAGCCTTGCATGTGGAGTGAAGCATCGTTGTGGACCGTTGAGCACTGTACAGGTTATAGTCTGGTTTTAACAAAAACGTTTTTCCCTTTATTAAAACCAAGTTCTCTATAACCAATGGCTCTGATACCAATCTGTCACACCCCCAAAATCCACCTGCGGAGTACTACCGCTTGGAGGCGTGACTGACCAGGATCCAGCCACCAATCATATTGAACAAGCATATAAGTAGTTATAAAAATCCAACCAATACAATTGGTGTTCAAACAAAACATAGTTAAGTTGCAAGCGGAAGCATAAGTCTTAAAGCCAAAACATAAGTTTAATAGTTTCAAAGTTTAACATGGCACACAGACGTCCGTGTCCCACAACGATCCTCCTCCATGCAAGCTCCAGCTAAGAAACCTAAGGACCTGCAAAGCATGTAGTAACGAGTCAACAACAAGTTGAGTGAGTTCATGGTTGGGTGTTCGTTTTAAGTTGTTTCGAAAACAGTTTCCTTTAGCTGGCATCCTGCCGTGGGGGTTACCCCATAGTTAAAAACGTGACTTGTTTATTCCCGGTTACTCTGGCAATCCTGCCGTGGGGGCTACCCCGTGTAGTTATCTGGCATTTCGGCCGTGGGGGCTACCCCATGTATCTACTAGACTCGTTACCATATCGACTGCTGACTGTAGTCATGTTTATGTGCCCTGAAACTGTCAATGTCTATCATCATTGACGTGCCCCAGATCCATTAGTTCACGCCCGTCCTCTGCGGCACGGTGTGAGGTTTGTCAGACCTAAATAGCGCTATCTAACTAATGACCCGCTCGCCATTGGCCCGGCGATTAAGTCGATATAAAAAGGAGGGACTTCGTGATAGAGTTTTGGTCTAGTACGAGTTATCTGTCCGTGAGGACGAGGAATTACATTCCTGAACCTTTGCTGTCCTACCCAAGGAGGACGAGGAACCCATGTTCCTTAACCCCAATTCCCGACCCCTGGGAATCCCATGCTTTGTAGAGGGTGTGAACTCACCTTGGTTTGCTCGGTAGAAACACAGAAAGTCAAACAAGCAATGTTGTGGCTACTCACGTCCTATCATAGTTGTATCATACAATCAGGTTCGTATTCAAGTAGTACACGTATGTTCTACACGTATGCTAGCACGTTGCATGCTGTTCATCCATAGCAGCCCAAATAATCATTCAAAATTAACAGTACGTATGAGGTCCGTGTAGTAGGCCCAAAGGTCTGGCCCAATCCATTAAGTCCGAACTGAGGTGCAAGCCCAAACAGCGTATATCTGCGTATTGTCTCGAGTCGCAACTAGGCGTTTGCGACTCGCAACCTGAGTCGCAATCGCGGTTTCGGTTCGTGCTGTTTTGGTTACGAGTCGCAACTGGACTCGCAACCGTGGTTTCGAGTCACAAGGTTGGTGTGCTGATCAGGTGTGGTTTCGAGTCGCAACTAGGTGTTTGCGACTCGCAACTGATGTCGCAACCGGGGATTTCGACTCATCAAGCAGTGGTTTCGAGTCGCAACTGATGGTTTCGGTTGGACAATTGCTGATCCGGAACAGTGTACTATCCAATGAGATTTTGATTTCAGAAAATGGTTTGTACTACCCACTTAAACATGTTTGTTTGTCTAGTAATTTACTAATTTGGATCAAACATATCAAATTTCAAATATCCAAGCATGCTCATATGATATTCAAGTTGTTCTTCACACATTCATCATGTTCATCAATATCCAAGTAGTTCATCATATCATAACTTGAAACAACAATCCGAAATGTTCAAACAACTAATCCGATTTCCACATAAGTGCAGCCATTTAACAAGCATTTTGATTCGTAACCTAAGAGCATGCAATCCGACTTCATAACATGAATAACAATCGAGCATTCCAACAACAAATCCGAATAATATGAGCATTATACACACCGATTTCATGAACACCAACCATTTATGGTTTAAATCACATTAAATCACAAACATCATTAGCTCACCATGCAATCAATCCGGAATCTAAGTATGATAGTTTATTAACATCATCATGTATAAATCTAACAAACCAACATATTACCAAGTCACACAAGATACATCATCATCAACAAAATATCACACATCATTATCAACTCAAAATACAATACATAGCATGAATCACTAACCGGTTGATGATTTTCAAAGGCGAGTATGAAACTTCCGAGTGTGTGTGTGTGAGAGAGCCGATCCGCTAGTCCTAGTGTCACCGGTTTGGATCCGAGATGAGGGGAAACAATGTTGTAGCTTAGGGTTTAATGGTTTCTAGAGAGAGTGGAGTGTGTGTGTGTTGTCCAAGAAAGTGGCAAGGATGGCTAACAATCGGGTTATATACTAGCTTCAAGTGCACCCTAATGGGCTTCGACATAGGCTAAGTGTGTATGTGTGTGCGGCCCAACCGGCCCGTATGTTATACTAGTTCACTCGAGACCACATGGTCTCGAGTCGGGTTCGTGTTATCTCGGTTCCTATATACATACATCGCATACATACAAGCACACACAATTAACACATAATCACATAAAGGTTCATTTGTCATTAATCACACAAGATAACTAGTCACACTTTCATGTTACATCGGGATACAAGGAAGGTTCTAAATTTCGAGTTGTCACATTCATAATGCCAATACAAAACATGTAATATAACTACGTCATTCGTAATTATACTTACCCTCGTTTGTCATCCATAACCGTCAACAAATATTGCCATATCAGTTTTTCATCGTCATTTAACGGTTCATTCATTTCAATAACATTCCCACGCACACTTGATTCATCTTCTAGATTTGGCGAGCGCTGCGAGCTTTGTGATAACAGCATGAAACTTGGTATCGAATAATCCAATTCTTTTTCATTATTCGATTTTCCCTTCGCTTGCCCCTTGCTGACACCCTTATCCGCACATTCCATCGATCCTTCCACACGACCCGTCATGGTATCCACCTTGTCCTTTACGTTACCAGCAGCTGTACCCGTGATATTTATCAATTTTGCCATTTCGTCTCCGCCTTTAAACACCTTGTCGTACTGCCTAACAAGCTCTATGACATTCTCGTTTGTTGGATATATTGAACAGGCTTCACCCAACTCTTTAACTATCAATGCTTTTGTCTTTAACGTCTCGTCCATTAATCGTTGGATTAATCCCATATGTTCCTGATTACGAGCACGTATAAATGTAATAAAACTAATACGTACAATTGAAATATTATTTCATATATTCATTACATGTTATGCATTTTTTGTATTCATTATGCACGCGTGCATTATATAAAACTAATATAATTATTAACTTTAATGCTAACACCAAACCATTATGCACACGTGCATAAATTCTTTTTTTATGTGTGCATTGACTATATTTTAACTATTATTTATTACATAACATTTGCATCCACCTTTTTTTTAATACTAATGCACATGTATGTTTTTTCATAAATAATTAATGATTATAACCAAATATGCACGTGTGCATTTTTTCATACATAACGTTAATTTATTTTTTTCATGCGTAATATTAATCTGATCATCAGGAATCGTGCACGTACTATACAAACGTCATCAGTATTTTTTCAAAAATTATTCATTAACATTTGACTTATGTATATCTAACATAAATGTAATATTACTATCATCAACTATGCACATGTGCATTTCCCAACAAATTAACATTAGTGTACACATTTAGTATACTAATTAACAAATAATACATACCTCAAATGAAACGGACTGATTTTCGCCATCACATGTATCATCATTTTCAGCCATCTTATTGTATACCTTCCCGCCAGTATCTTCTTGTATCATCATTTCGTTTGCAACTTTGTCCTCAACATACCCTTCCCGTAACACGCCTTTTCCAAACCCGCCGTTTTTTATCTCATAATTTTGCCTTCTGCTCAACATATCTTTTGTCCAGAATGACAATGGACTCATTGTTCGGATCGAATTGATACATCCACATACGGTTCGGTCCGCATAAATCATCTGCACATGTGCATTGTAACATACGTGACAAACTTTCCTTTAAAAGATGATAATAATACAAGAAAAAAGAAAAATAAATAAATAAAAAGGTACTATGTTTTATAATAAACCAAATAATTTATGTAATTTACAAACCTAACAATTAACTTACCACCAGAATTGTGAGCGCCCCATTAAAATATATTGATATATTATCCCGTTGCCACCCATCCTTGCTAATTTTTATCATGTCGCAGATATATTTGCACCAATTCACGTCTTCCACAGCGATATCTTCACCCAAACATTTGAGAAACTCGGTTTCGCATGTCCCGTCCTTCTTTATCTCCACCATCGTGTTCATGAATAACGCCAAGAAGTCGTACTTGAAGAATATTCCGTCTTCATCTTGATTATCTATTATTCTTTCCACTATCCTGCTTGGTGTAAATGCACGCCCTTCATACAACTTGGTCCACTTATCGTACGTCCCACGTTTTTTGTCCTCCTCTTGTTCTTCTTCTTCGTATTGTTCTTCTTCTTCATCTTGTTCTTCGTTATGTTCATTTGTTTCTTCCTTCTTTTTGTCTTTCTTCGTTTTGTCCTTCTTTTTCCCTTTCTTTTTCTCTTTCCGTTTATAGTTCAAAACAACTCCGCTGTTCTTTAACCCCAACAACCCACTGATTACGTCTTCGTCCACCTTTATGTTACCGGCATCCAATTTAATGATCATATCTTTCCCTCTAAAATTATCCACCACAAAATGCGACAATTTTGATGGCAACCTGTCCGTTTTAAGATTCAAAATACTACCAAACCCAATTTTTTTAACTACAGCCTTTTGTTTTATAGACATTGCGTCCAACCCCATCAACATTTGATGTGGTGACAATCGTGTCCGTATAGATCTCCAGTTGACACGTCTACCAATTTTTTTACATTCTGACACTTTAACAACTTTTTTACTCTTTGTCTGCCTTGCGATTGTATTAACTACTGGTGATGTTGATTTTCTTGCTAGTTTCTTAATTCTCTTTGACGATATCCCTCCTTTCATTGAACCTGTTAATTAAAAAATTTAATCAAGTAAATACAATGTCTAGATCAATGCAACAGTGTAAACACTGTCACGCTACCAGAAAACAATCAATAACAATAACTAACAGTCAATCACATCTCATAAACAACTAATTCAACTACTAACGCAACACGTATCCTAATCAAATTATATGCACACGTGCAAACACAATAACATAATCAATTACATTTCATAAACAAACACGAATCCAGTAGATTTCATTAACGTTCTTCATTAACGTTCATAACCTAACCCTAACTAATAAACACAAGTTCAATAACATATCGAGATCATAACGTTTATATGCACATGTGCAAACACAATAACACGTGGTATGATACGTTCTTACATGCTAATGCACATGTGCATCTTAAAATTTAATTAAAAAACAAAATTAAATAACACATACCATCAACAGTGTTGTCTGCCTTATTGACATCCTTGTCAATATTGTCTTTTAACAACCTTCTATTCTTTGTCATGCGAACTTCAACAACACCTTCATTTGTTGTTTCCCCTTGTTTCCGCTTGTTAATCATCCTATTAGTGCCCTTGTGCAAGTCATTCGTATGTTTTTGCACGCCTGCATTTGTAAATTTAACATGTTTATACAAATTATAATATCAACCAAAAAAACATTAATACAATGGATCGCATGTGCATTAAAACTCATCCAGTTACTGATCAGTCAAAATAATCATTATAAACAATCAACATGTTATAACCTTTTTGTTTATTATTTTTCGTTGTGACTGTTGCGTATGTGTCCGCATCCACGTCTGGCAACTTTGACGTTCCTTCATCTCTTGGTTCTAATACAAATGTGACCTTCTTCAATTTTTTTTTCCGATTTTTTTCCATTGCTGATATACAATTGACACGTTTAAAAAATGTGAAAAATGTTAAATGTTTCAACAATATGCAAACAAAACAACAATATGCAAACAAAACAACAATATGTAAACGGCATGATATATATATATATATATGTTACAATGCATATTATGCACAAGTGCATACGTATAAATTAATCAGAACTATATTTATGCTACAAAATACAAACACGTTTTATTACACTATGCACACGTGCATAAATATATCTATGCAAATATGCACATGTGCATACATATAACTATTACATAACACACACCAAATCAAATATGAATCCACCAAACATTGCCTTAATAACATATTATGATAAACTTAGTACGTCAACCTATACACATGTGCATACCACTATATCACACAATAAAACACGAATTCCTTCCGAATCAACAATATAACCAACAATATGCAAACAAAACAACAATATACAGACGACGTAATACATTTCTATGTTACAATGCATATTATGCACAAGTGCATACATGTAAATGAATCAAAACTATATTTATGCTACAAAATATAAACATGTTTTATTACATTATGCACATGTGCATACAAATAAATGTTACATTACCAAATCAAATATTAATCTACCAAAACTACAGTTTGCGACAACAATATACTTGAACAATCGCATGACTAACACACTATCATGTATTTATGAATCGACTATTCTCATATACGGATTCAAAATTTTGTATGAACTTGCAAATTTTCAAATCAAGCAAATGATAATCGGTATTAACTTACAATTTTATACGACCTGTGTTCTTCGGCTAAATCCTCTTCGTGTAAAAACCTCACTGATTATGATCGATTTTCCCTAATTTCGATTCGAATATTGTCGTTTTGCCCTAATTCCGAGTAGACGAGAGTATACGATTGACGTGCTGCCGACGATTTCACTATCGTCGATGATCGTAGGTCAAATGTTGATGATGAACGGTTGAAGTTGCGATCGTCGGTAAGAATCGAAATTGATTTTGTGAGGTTTTTTGGGATGATTAACCGATTGGGGAAATTTTGTGTTTGGATATGACGGTTATCGGACCCGATTTTGCATTATGTAACACAATTTATTTCAATTTTCAAGTCCGTGTCGTATGAGCGGGATTTTTATAATTTTTTGGTTATTTACAAATTTTGCCACCCGTTCACATTGGTTCTCGCGGTTCTCGCAATAAAGGTGGTTCTCGCATGAACCTTACCCTATATATATATATAGGGTCAGGATTTAGAGAAAACGGTGAAAAGTGTGAGAACGAAGAGAACGGTTATGGATCGTCAGATTAAAACAATTTATGGACTAGATGACGCGGTGGTATTTTCGTAAATAACATAACATTTATTGATGTGGCGTGCTTCATTAAGGGTAAAAAAGTCTTTTGACTTCTCTACATAAAACGCCATTAAAATTACCACCTTAACTGACAATAGCACACACCATCATAATCTAAAAAAACGCCATTAGATATAAAACACCAAACTTAATTATAATAAAATCCCGCCAAAAAAACATCCTATACATACAACATCTCAGACCTTCCATTAAAACACACAAAAACCCAAACGCCATATTTAATATATACCATTCGTCTTAGAAACGCCAAAATACCCAAACATCAAATATCCTTTAAACCAAAATGTTTATTTGAAATTCAGTTTGGTTGTCGGTAAGGTTTCGCTCAATGTAATGGACAAAATCCTTAAGTGAGGATATTGTCCATTTCATTGAGTAAAATCTTATTGACTTTATCCTCAACTTCCATCCAATTTATAACGCCAAAACATACAAAAACATTATTGAGGTTTGTTTTCACCAGTAATGCAATTTTTACATAAAACGTCATATATTTGGTGACAGTTCTTGTAGTATTAAAGAAGAGAGAGACTGATGATTATGAAGATTGTGAAGAGAGGCCCGATTAGGATTTTTAATTTATTTTTTACATAAATCACGTTTTTTCGATCCAGAATCTTTATTTGTGTGAATTTCATGATGAAACTTCACAGGATTGTGCGCGAATCAATTCCGAACAGATTGATGGCTTCAATTCCAAAATCCATCCTTGAATTGACCTTTATTTTGAAGATTTTCTATGTTTAACGTCAAAAATCCCGTTTAACCCAAAATTGATGAGCTTTGGGTGATTTAACCTACCGTTAGATCGATTAAATCGGTACCGTAGCTCTGATATCACTGCTGATTCCAAGATCCGGTGAGTTCGACGGAGCTTCGGTCCAGAAACGACGTGTTCGGTGCGTTTATTACGACTAAGAAAGGGGTAGAAAAAGAATACGACACCGATCAGTCACTTATAATCTGGTGTCTATTGATTATTCAACGTTTACAGCACCACGAGACCAGTTGGACAACATTTCCCCTCTGGGAACCAAAAGCTTATCCAAATGAGAGCCCCAACCCTCTATTTATAGACAACTCACACACTATGTGTCATCCGATCGGATTGCCATCCGATCGGATTGGCTTTGACAATTACAAAACCATGTCCAACTAAACCAATTTTATACAATATTCAACACACGCTCTATCTAACTATTCGCACAGTGCCAGACGTACGAAATATGCACCAACAGGGGTCAACAGGATCTTCTTCACCGATGAACGTTGGGCGAAGGAATAAAAACCTTGTGGACAAAGGAGTTGGTAAAATACCCGGAAATGGTTAACCATCGGGTCAATATGCATTTTGCGGCAAAGGAATTCGAAATGTCGGATCCGAACCATTCCTATGGGGTGTAGTTGAGAAATATGAAACTTGTAATGATCTAGAACATCAAGAACGAATCTTGTAGAGAGTAAACGAAAATTCCCATCGGCAAAGTAATCCCAAAACAAAGTTATGTAACCGGCCAGAGCATCAGCCGCCGTCTGCCCTTCTTCTGGGTATCTGGTGCCCCAGCTGTCAGGAAACTTGAACTTCTTCACCAAACCGTCAAAAATCTCCCTTGACCACTTTAACGGTGGTAGGGAGGCAGACATTTCTTTAGAAGAGTCTTCGAGATGTTCTTTGGTAGACATAAAGGTAAAAAACTTGTAGGTTTCTCTAAAGGAAAATTAGAGAAGACGAAAGGATTTAGGAACAACTAATGAAAAAAAGAAAGGCACTCAAGAGTTTATATAGGGATCGCCATTAATGCCCTCGAGAACCGCAGCCCCTTTTTTTAGGAAAACACGGTTATCAAGGCATCAAGGGCGAGTGGGGAACAAACAATAACCTTACGCGCGCGTGCAGTCCACGTTTGACGACACACATTTAATGAATAATTGACAAGTGACAGCCTGTCACCAAAACCGTCACATGTCAACAGTCAGCACAGTACCTTTTACCTGCCATGAGTAAATTTTTTCAAAATTTGAAATCATAAAAACCTCAACTAGAAGAAACATAAATATCTTCTACAAGAAGATTCTTCTAACTTCGCGCCAAAGGAACTTGCTACTTCTCAAAGCAAAACGCGCACGCTTCATTTTATATAGTCCAGTGCTCCACCTACTTGCGTAGAAGCAACACTGGACTGGGGGAGTTGAAGGGGTATAGTCCCAAAAACCTTGCGCAGGCGCATAGGACCATACCACAACCTTATCCCAAAACATCTTGAATAAAGACCCTACGTGGCTGGCAGCGGTCCTAAACAGGATTTGGGAAGAAACAGTTCAATAACGAAGTATGGTCCCTAAAACCTTGCGCAGAAGACCATATCACAACCTCATTTCCAGAACATCTTTAATGAGATCATGCACGGCTGCGCAGTGGGTCCAAACAAGATATGAAAAGAAACAGTCTTCAATAAATATGCGCCAGAAGAAGGGAGAAATAAACATTCATCTAACACCCTTGCGCGGGCTCGCGCAAGGGAACAGTTAGACTCGAAGACAAAATCCTAAACTTCTCCAGGCATCTGAAATCAAGACTTAAACAAAAGTATATTTTCTGTTACAACAAGATGAACACATGGCAAGGGCATAACGGTTTCACAGCAGTAAATCTTCTAGAAGCTTTGAATGCTCATCGTGCACAACCATTTGGTTACAACTGAAATATGACGTGGCACAATCCTGAGCACTCATCCAAATCACGATGATGGCATTAACTTGGAGAAGGATTTACCCCAAAACCACTTTACATGTTGCAATTCCCAAACTGTTGATCAGGATCCACGATCCGTGTGCAAAGATTAACGGAAGGAAAGATAACCACCAACGGAAAAGCACTTTTCGTTATCTCTCCGTCGCACCAATTTCCCGCCAAAAACCGGCTATAAATAAGACGTTGCAGGTATGATCTCACAAGCTACTTTCACTTCACTTTTACTACTTCTTTTTCTTCATCACGCCGGAGGGTGGTCACGGATAGAACCCCCATTCTACCTGTGGCGAGTCTAACAGCTTTCTGTTTTGCAGTGATCACCAGAGAAGGAACTCAGTCGTACCCCCGAATCAACGAGAGGGTTAACCTTTTTATGCAGAGAGTAGACCCCTGATCTGATTAATTCCAGTCATTCTGATCACTCTTTCTTCAGTGATGATCCTTGTTTTATGGCTTAAAGTGTTGAAACATGAGAAAGTCAAAGTTCGACTTAATTAAAAGTCAAACTCAACAATTACACTTCTGTTTTGGCCCATTGACAGTTTCTGATTTTTGCGTTCGATTGTCTAATTTACATGATATGTAAAAGATTGGCACTTACAATTAGAATGATGAGACATGTTATGTACTCATGTATTTGATAATGTATCAACAAAAAATGGGAAGCTTTGTTGTTATTAGTTCATTATTGATAAAATACTGCCAGCAGCAATTACTACTGCCAAATTAGGGATGGTTACACTATAGCTATGAGTATGGTGGTTGGGACACAAAACGAATTTGGTTACGGTTAAGGTTGGTAAGTGGCAGACAAGGGTCGGGTCGAGTTGGAACAAGATCATGACAAGAATTTTTCAAGATCATCATATGATGGTTTTTAATTTGCATTATGTTGTTAGTTTTGATTACATACATAATGTGTGATATTGAGATTTGCAATCTCAAATAGGCCGTATTAGGCTTCATTTGAGACCTAGGCCTAAGATTGTGTCGAGCTTTATAAGTATTGGACCGAGCCTTAGTGGCCCCATTATGAGAACCAAATTTAGATTTCTTTTGAGGTAGGTTTGTTTGTAAGTAAATTACAAGTTTTGTCATTTATGTTTGTACCAAATTGCAGGCGGTGTCCTTTGCCTTTAAATTTGACGAGTTTTGTCATTAACGCTTCAAAATCCTGCACGTTATATCATTTAGCCCTAAATCAGTCAAATTTTTTGTTAAATATGGTTACCCAAGGGTATGTTAGTCTTTTAACCTATTTATTTAATAATTCAATAAACAAAACAAAGCCAAATTTAAATATATATATATATATATATATATATATATATATTTATATAGTGGGGATCCTACGGAAAGTGTGTTTTTCCTAAAAAGTGTAAAAAGTCATAAAACACAATAATTTCAGACATAAAACACACATAAAACTCACAAATAATAGAATGAATATTACTAAAACACCATATTCAAACTCTAATAGTCCATAAAAACTTCAAACACACCATCATAGAACTATGAATATAAAACACACAATGTTAAACAACATAAAACACAATAATATTTGTCATTCCACAATCAGAGCCTTAACATCTAAAACACAACACAAAACTCACATACATGATGTTTTAGTAATCTTCATCATATTATTTGTGGGTTTTTGGTGTGTTTTATGGTTGACATTATGGTGTTTTATGACTTTTTACACTTTTTAGGAAATTTGGACTTTCTGGCCAACTCCTAGCCTATATATATATATATATATAACAAAAAACCCATTTATATATATCTCTTTCCCCTCTCTCTCTTTCTCTCCAAGCCTTCACCAACCACCACCATATGCCGCCACCACCACCACCCCTCACCGGCTCACCCCACGAAAACCATCAGGACCCTAATCACCTCCCCTCTTTCTCTACCATTTTCCTCCTTTAACCACCAACTCCACCGCCATCTACCACTCCTCCTGAGCAAGGACAGCACCGGCAATAAGAGTTCTAGGTTCTCGGTCCGGCACCCTTTTCACCATCATCTTCTCTTTCTCTACCCCCACCCTACCACCACCCGTCGCCACCACCTCCACCCAACCACCACTAGCCATCACCGCCTTCACATGCTATCACCAGCCCCCACCGTCCCCCACCTGCCACCACTGTGAACACCACCACCCCACCACCAATCCCCCCCCCCCTAGGAACCCCACAAAAATTCAGACCCATTTAGATTAACCCAAAACAACTCAACCCTATAACAAAAATTCAGTAAAATGGTGATGATCAAAATAAGAGTACCTTTTTTGGAGAATATGGGCATCACATAAAGATGGTTTTTTTTCCTGAAACTAAATTGCATATAGTGAGCCTCCGAAAATAATGAGAATCAAGAAATTCTTTCATCATTGATAGTTATTATTGTGGTGGTGGTGGTCGACGGCGGGTGGGGGTGGGAAGTGGCAGCATGTGAGAGAGAGAGAAAAGAGAAGGGGAATTTAGAGAGAGAGAGAAAGGGTAGTAGTGGTGGTGGTGGTGGCGGTGGACGAAGGAGGTATGACAGTGATGCTGGAGGTTGTTGCTGGGTTTTTAGAAAGAAAGAATGGAGAGGCGTGTGATAGAGAAAGAAGAGAGACAGGGAGAATCTTTTTAATTAGGTTTTTTTATTTATATCTTATTATTTAATATTTTTAAACATTTAGTCCCTTGATATAAGTTATTTACTCAAGTAATTGGAGAGGTAAAATGACAGGAATACCCTCATGTGCAAGACACATGATCATATTTAACAAAAAAATCTGACTGAGTTAGTGCTAAAGGACATAACGTGCAGGATTTTGAAACTTTAAGAACAAAACTCGTCAAGTTTAAAGGCAAAGGACACCACCTGCGATTTGATACAAACATAAACGACAAAACTTGTAAATTACTCTTTGTTTGTCCTTGGGGTACAGCCCGAGAAGGGCCTATATTTTTATACTTTCTTGAATTAAATTTTTTTTTTTGAATTGCTAGCTGTCAAAAAATAAAAAGTCTGGTTGATGTTAATCAAAGCAATAATGTAAAATAAATAAATTCTTATAATTTAAATGAGTAAACTGCTAAATTCGTCCCTGAGGTTTGACTCAAAATGCTAGATCAGTCCAATATTTCAGTCCAATTAATAGGAGTTAATTGCTAAATTCGTCCCTAAGGTTTGACTCAAAATGCTAGATCAGTCCAATCATTTTCCCTTCATTGGACTGAAATAGCAAATGAAACTAGGCTCAGGGACTGTTTTAGCAAACAAAGTTGATTTTGGACTGATCTAGCAATTTGAGTCAAACATCAGGGACGAATTTAGTAGTTTACTCTAATTTAAATAGTGACAAAAAGTATACCTTTTTTGAGTGAATTTAATTCAAACTACATGAAAGTAAAAAGAAAATATTCCAAATCACGTGACCTAAAAATGTTATCTCGCACTATAGAATCGAATATATAATAATCAATATTATAACAACAAATTTTGTATTACATGAAACGAGTATCCTGCTAGTGTTTCTTATTATATTACCTAAACATAAATAAACAAAAGAGAACAGAGGGCTGATAGATATTTATCCAACAAGTTGTGTTTTTCTCCTTTATGACCACAAAACTTAATAAATTGACATATTGACACTATACTCATAGAGTTAATATTTACACATTCCTTCTCTCTATCTCTCTCTATTAATACATAGATATAGAGAGATAGAGTAAAAAAAATGTGAAAATAAGATGTATGGATGTGGGAGCCCTATATTTAAGATGCCAGACGATTATAGTTTTTCAATATTTAGTGTTGGTATTAAATCCATTTTACCCCTTTTTTGAATGGCCAACAAAAATCAAAAATCCTTTTGCCTTTAATATTTCTTGGCGTGTAACGGTAAAATTGACAAGCTGTCGGGTCAAGCGGGTCAAAATGTAAAAAAGAACAGGTCAAACAGGTTAGTCAACTATCTGTTTTAGTGACTGAAGGGGTATGGTCCCAAAAAAGGCCGCGCAACCCCCTGTAAGGTCGCGCGGGACCATACTCCTTAATCAACAATTTCCTTGATCGCCAACCTCGCGCGGGCTACAACATACCTGTGTGATGCGGCGCGAGGTCCACAAAAGAGTAAACTCCAGCTAGCAACACTTAGCATTCTAAAAGGGACATCTGAAAGCCCATGCCGCGCACGTGATAATAACGTGCTCAGCAAGAACCGTGCGTGACTAAGGCGCGAGGCTGTTCCAAAATAGTACACAAGGTACAAGTGGCAGAAAAAAGAGCCAATAAGCGCCCTTCTGACCCTGCTCAATCGTGCTCCACGATCATCTGACATGCAGGAGACAAAAAGTACTCAAGGACGCCTACCTGGCACCAATCATAAGGCAGAGACAACTGCCCCACGATCTCCACTTGCCTGCTGATGGCAGGACGGCGGCCAGGCCGACAACCATGACACGTGGCTCCAATCATTGTGCGCCAGCACCAAAGAACTCCCAGAAGCCACTAACGGTCGAGACAAGTGAGACAAAGAGCATATCGCCCAAGTTGTCGACTTCCGGCCCAAGGCCCATCAGCCCATATCCTCTTACACCTCTCCGGCTATAAATAGAGACCTCACTCCACAGGTTAAACATTCCATTCCCTCTACTCTCTCACTCAATACTTAATTATCTCCAAAACCCAGTCGCTTATTCTCACGCCGGAGCCCGGTTAAGAGGGAAACCCCCACATTCCCCTCTTAACGAGTAACGGTGTTTTGTTTTGTAGTTAAACACGGTCATTAAGGAGCTCAGGAATCCAAGAGAAGATTAACCACTATGCAAGGAACATAAACCAAACTGATTATCCCCTAATTAGTTCTGTGTTTCTTCATTGGCGCCCACCGTGGGGCCACTACTGCGCTGCGTGGACCCCCAAGATGCGAATTATCTGATAAGGGAGATTCACGAAGGAATCTGCGGCATCCATGCGGGACCACGCATGGTTGTTGCGAAGATCATGAATGTCGGATATTACTGGCCAGGGATGCATGTTGATGCCCTGAAGGAGCTGCGCAAGTGCGACTCCTGTCAGCGGCACTCTCCGAAAACCCTGCGCCCCAAGAACGACCTGATCCCCGTATCCACTGCCTGGCCTTTCCAGCAGTGGGGAACCGACATGGTGGGACCTTTCCCAGAGGCTCCAGGCGCCGTCAAGTTTATAATAGTAGCCGTCGATTACTTCACAAAGTGGGTGGAGGCCAAAGCCCTTGCTTCAACTACAGTCATGATGGTGCGCAAGTTCATTTGGGAACACATCATCTGTAGGTTTGGCCTCCCACTCAAGATTGTAACAGACAACGGCACCAACTTTGCGTCCGAGGACCTCCAGAAATGGTTGAAGGAAATGAAGATAGAACACACTTTCTCCTCCGTGGCGCATCCTCAGGCCAACGGACAGGTCGAAAGTGTAAACAAATGTATCGTCGATGGGATAAAGGCCCGATTGGGCACGAAGCGAAGAGGCTGGGTGGATGAGCTCCCAAGTATCTTGTGGGCCCACCGGACCATGCCAAAGACAAGCACCAGCGAGACCCCTTTTAGCCTAGTCTATGGCTCAGAAGCGGTTATCCCGGCAGAAGTTGGCCTGCCCTCTCCGCACTTGACAGCAGTCAGCGCAATCAACAACGAGGCAGAGCGTCGTCTTGACTTGGATTTGCTAGAAGAAAGGCGCGAAATTGCGCGAATCAAAGAAGCCAAGTACAAAACGCAACTAGAAAGGTACTACAATGCGCGAGTCCGCATATGTACCTTCACTCCAGGGGAATATGTTTTTCGAGACAACGAAGCCTCAAACGCGGAACGCCCAGGAAAACTAGCACCCAAATGGGAAGGCCCATACTTGGTTCATGAAGTGCTAGGAAAAGGGGCTTACAAATTACGCACCCTGGACGGACACATCATTCCGCGCACGTGGAATGAGCAACAACTGCGCAAGTGCTATATATAACTACTATCGGCCTTGCGCCATTACCCGCTCATGTTGGCCACGCGCCTTTGTAATTACTCATGTTGGCTAAGCGCCTATTTCGCTACTTACGCAATGTATCTTGGCCTAAGCGCCTACTTAATCAATGAAAGCATACGACATGCTCTTTTATCACGACTGACTTCTTTCGTTACAAATGCATGTTAAACTTCTGATTAGCAAGAAAACACTCCAGCCATGCCTCCAAGGTCCTCCGCGAACGTAGCGCGAGACCGGGCAGTTACTCACACAAGAGCCATGCTTACATTTATTCTCGCTAATTTAACCTAAGTTTCTAACAACAATGCAATAATTGTAACGAAACGGAATAAATTCATGTTCAAACAAAATCGCATCAATGGCATAAAGGCAAACGTCATCCATTAAAAGGCGCGACTGCGCAAGAAGTTACATCAGAAACTTACAGAAATTCACAAGGCACAAAGCCATACAAAGCCTATCTATTCGAAACAATCTCAAACATCATCACCATCATGCTTGTCGCCACCATCGCCTTCATCATCACCATCATTCCCAGCTGCCTCCTCATCTGATAACTCAACCGTTATAGGTGGATCAAGAATGCCCTTAAGGCGCTGGCACCAGTCATCATGTTCCAAAGCCTTGGCAACTAAATCCATCACAGGCAGTGACAAGTGGTCATAAGCATGTTCAGCGCGTGTCAGCGCGGCACTAGCCTGGTCAGTAACCGAACAATGACTGACGTCAAACTCCTGTCCAAGTGCTTCTTCAACGTGTTGTGCACACTCTAGGTACCCTCCTCGGTGACCAACAGCGCGCGCAGCATCGGTCAAAGCAGCGACAGCACGGTCCAGCTCTCCAGCATTGAGAATGGAGTTGGCAACCTACAGCAGAGTTCGCGCATTAAAAACAACTTCTAACAATATACCCTTTGGAAGGGAAAAAGGATAACATACCAGCACTACTCCACGGCCGCGCATCCATTCGGCCTCAGAAACGAGAGTGTCAACAATGCCCTGAGCTTCAGCATAATTAGTTTGCGCTACATTGAGGGCAGAAGTGCTAACATCACGCGCTTCCTCAGCTCGTTGCTTAGCCTCCTCAGCAGTTGCGGCCTTAACCTTCTCAGCCTCCAGATCAATCTCCAAGGACTCGCATTTATCAACCTGATCATTCAGGCGGCGTTTCAATTCCGCAATCTCGACATCCTTGGCATGCAGGTCCCTATCTTTGCTTGACAACTGAGCCTTCACCTCAGCCGACTCAACCTAAAAGGAATAAAGGGACTTAGGCTATTTTATAAAGCAAAGCACATAGAACGTATAAGTTGCACAAACCTCAGCCTGCTCCTTAGCAACCTGTGCAGCTTGCGCATCCTCGACCTTGCCGGTCAATTCAACAACCTAGGCTTCAAGGTTGACTATCTTGTTACGATCCGCAGCCGCGCGCTCGTTATCTTTCGCACATATGCGCTTGAACTCGGTTTTCTCCTTAACCAGTTGTTGTTCGGCAGTATGAAGTTTATTTTTCAGGGCCTCGCGCCCCCACTCTTCAGACTTTCGGTCAGCCTCGAACTTCGCCTTCTGCTCATCAAACGCAGCTCTAGACTTCTCCAAGTCAGCAGCACGCCTCAGTATGCGGTCGCGATACTTCTCCCAATCATCCCTCTCCCTAACCATGGTTCGCCATTCCCGAACAATTTCTTGGTTAGCGGCGCGGGTGTTGGCTTCACCAACAACATAGGCATGATAGAGCCCACTGTGAGTCCGCGCCCGTTGACGATCCATCTCCCCCGGAGGAATCGAATTCACCAACCAGTCATGGCAAGGCGCGAACTCGAGGAAAGTATCCTTCTGCTTCAAACCCCAAGGCGGATTGTGCGGAGCGTCACCGCGACTCTCTTCAGTGTAAGACTTGTAATAGATATCCCCCACTGTATCCCGAGGGCCAATCGGAGAGCGCGGCGGCACGTCAGCTCTCACACCACCCCGACCAACAGATGAACCTGAACCCGCGCCTCTGGTAATAGAAATACCAGCAGGCCTTTCAGTAGCAGATTTCTCCTTCTCCTTCTCCAGGGTTCTCTCCTTTCCCTTCTCCTTCTCAGCATCAGCAAGAGCCTTTTCATCAGCTCTTCTATCCTGCTCAGCCTTTTTCTTCTCGTCATCGGCTTTCTTCCTTTCCTGTTCTGCCTTCTTCCTCTTTTCTTCAGCAGCTTTGTTCTTGCGCGCCTCTTCAGCCTGGCGCTGGTCTTCCTCAGCTTTCTTCTTCGCCTCAGCTTCCTTCCTCCTGTCTTCATCTACTTTCTTCCTACGCTCCTCATCAGCCTTCTTCTTCTCTTCGGCAGCCTTTGCCTTATCGACCTCAGCAACATGTTTGCCCTTGTCATGCCCAGCCGCAGCAGTCTCGGAAGATTTGATGATAATCTTAGGCCTTTTTGGATCTGGCTCCGTGAAAACAACACCCTTCTCAGGGGTCTTCTTCTTGCCCTCTGCATAACTCAAAGGGTCAAGACAAGGAAAGCCACAGGAAAAAGAACTAAAAACAAACTTTACCAGGAGAGAACTGATAGAGTGAGCGCAAATTGCTCTGTTTACCAAGCACCAGAGCTCCTCCAGCCTTCGACGCCACAGTCACACCAGCAGTCGCCCCTCTCCTGGTCCTTTTTCTGCTGATCAACTTTCCAGCAGCTTCTTCTTCCTCCTCTTCTTCCTCTTCCGCATGCTCAGCAGAGGAAGGAGTAGCGCCAGCATCCGGGTTGCGAGAACCCGCGCCACCTCCGTCTTTACCTTCGCCTATGCGCGACAAACCCTCTAATGAGTCACTAATTATCACATAATCTTTTAAGTCACTTTGACGAAGACGAAGACTACCTTTACCAGCAGCTGCGCGGCTACTCCCGCCCTTCTTGCTTGTCACTTCGGGCTCACCCGTCTTCTTCTTCTTTGGGGGTTTCTTCTTCTTCTCTTCAGGGTCGATACCCAGGTCGCGCAACACACCTGAAAAGATGGTAGACCAGGAACTTAACTCCCCGGTTGAAGACCCCACAGACTCTTCGCTGGAAAGATAGACAACCTCTTTCCCAGCAGAAGTGATAGAGCGCAAGGGACGAGGGTTAGGTATATGCGCACCTTCAGTGGCGGTAGGCGGCGTGGCAAACGCATCAGCAACAGGGTACATAAAGTTAACCCTTATCTGGTGATACCAGTATTCTTCTCCGTCTCGAAGCGGGCGCACACTCATGGAACCACCAAAAGTGGCAAAGGCAGCTTGATATAAACACGCCTCTACACGACAACTCACATAAATAAAAATCAAGCAACGAAAAAAGATCAGTGACGATAAGGAAATTACTAACCTCTATCATCGATCATCAAGACAGGAACTTCCTGGCTATCAGGAGGCCATTGGTCACTCATCCGCGCCGCCACCAAGACATTCTCCCCGAACACCCGGTTAGGGGTGGGGGTAAGCTCCCGATACCAAGCCTCGGTCTTGGGGATTGGCAAGTCTTCTTTAACAATCGCTTCATTCCAATCGCGGAACGTCATCGCAATGGGAATAACCTCCTCTCGAATATAAAAGAATTTCGGTTTCCAGTCATGAAAGCTCTTGGGAGGATTTAGCAATACCTTCTTGGCGGCGCCACGACTGGCAAAAGAGTAGAAGCCCATATTTCTCTGAAGTTGATAAAAGGCTCGAAACTTCTCGACAGTGGGCTCGATGCCATGAGCCCAGCACAAGAACTCAAAATGTCGAACCCGGACCATTTCGGGTGGGCTCATCTGAGAGATATGAAACCCATAATATCGAAGGATATGTGCCATAAAGTTGGTCGCCGGTAACCGGAAATTACCTTGATGGAAGAAGTCTTCGAACAAGGTAATGTACCCCGGCGGTGCATCAGCGGCCGTCTGGTTCTGGCCGGGGTACCGAGCATCCCACTCCGGTGGGAACCGGAAACTTCGGGAAAGCTGTTCAAACAGCCCTAGATCCCACCGGAGAACAGGTACAGGACCTTCTTCTCCGGGATTATCTTCATGTTGTTCTTCAGCCATCGATAATCAGCAAAGGGATCTCGAATATACTGGGAACCACCTCGACAATCTGCAACCGGCTTCTTCAAACTTGAAGATTCAAAGAAGCTTTGAGAGAAAGAAGAAGAATAGTAGGAGAAAAAGTGGGGAGCCTCAAATCTCTCCGGATATATATACCCATCGCATTTAATGCGATGGGTAACCGTGCCGAAGTCGCCCCAAGCAAGGCCAACCAGAAAGCGCCACGTAGGGCGCGTTTTCCGGAGTGACGGTTGCCACGCGCGCGTGGGCCTCACTCTCCTGACGAAAATCTGAACCGTCAGCGACAAGTTGATGACAACCGTCAGGGGTCAACTCAAACGTCACCAACCGCGACTTTTTCACCAACCTGTCAGAAAATTCAAACTTCGAGGTTTCTCCCGCCCAAAATCATTAGAAACTTCATGTAAAAGCCAACAACAAGCCTGGTAGCCGCGCCGTAATAATTAACAACTTACACGCGCGACGTCTACCAAAGCCAAAAGTATCATTCTACTTTATTTTCTTAAGTCCAGAGCTCCAACCACTTGCCTTGCGCATGGTGCAGCACTGGACTGGGGGGGACTTGAAGGGGTATGGTCCCAAAAAAGGCCGCGCAACCCCCTGTAAGGTCGCGCGGGACCATACTCCTTAATCAACAATTTCCTTGATCGCCAACCTCGCGCGGGCTACAACATACCTGTGTGATGCGGCGCGAGGCCCACAAAAGAGTAAACTCCAGCTAGCAACACTTAGCATTCTAAAAGGGACATCTGAAAGCCCATGCCGCGCACGTGATAATAACGTGCTCAGCAAGAACCGTGCGTGACTAAGGCGCGAGGCTGTTCCAAAATAGTACACAAGGTACAAGTGGCAGAAAAAAGAGCCAATAAGCGCCCTTCTGACCCTACTCAATCGTGCTCCACGATCATCTGACATGCAGGAGACAAAAAGTACTCAAAGACGCCTACCTGGCACCAATCATAAGGCAGAGACAACTGCCCCACGATCTCCACTTGCCTGCTGATGGCAGGACGGCGGCCAGGCCGACAACCATGACACGTGGCTCCAATCATTGTGCGCCAGCACCAAAGAACTCCCAGAAGCCACTAACGGTCGAGACAAGTGAGACAAAGAGCATATCGCCCAAGTTGTCGACTTCCGGCCCAAGACCCATCAGCCCATATCCTCTTACACCTCTCCGGCTATAAATAGAGACCTCACTCCACAGGTTAAACATTCTATTCCCTCTACTCTCTCACTCAATACTTAATTATCTCCAAAACCCAGTCGCTTATTCTCACGCCGGAGCCCGGTTAAGAGGGAAACCCCCACATTCCCCTCTTAACGAGTAACGGTGTTTTGTTTTGCAGTTAAACACGGTCATTAAGGAGCTCAGGAATCCAAGAGAAGATTAACCACTATGCAAGGAACATAAACCAAACTGATTATCCCCTAATTAGTTCTGTGTTTCTTCAGTGACACTAGTGCAACTTAAAACATCTACATCCATATTTTCTTCTCTATTTCAACAAAATCGGTTTTAAAGATTATAATAGGTCAATATTAACTATATTTATAAAATGTGAATAACTACTCTAGTTGAATTAAACGTTTGAACTAATAATAATTTAAAGATTTTAGTAGGTCAATATTAACTTGATTTATAAAATGTGAATAACTACTCTAGTTGAATAAAACGTTTGAATTAATAATAATAATAATAATAATAATAATAATAATAATAATAATAAAATTTACTAGCAGCCTTATGATGGAAGCAATGAGGGTGGGGTGGTTGAGTTTCATCTCAATCTACTCCACTACATACATGTTATTTGGTTGAGTCATTATGACTGATTATTTGGCATAGTCAACTTGTTAATGCTCATAAACAAGATATGGATCACCACACTCAAAGCACCAAAAAATTATTAAACAAATACATTTACTTCAAGATTTATGCCCAGAATATAATCTGATACAGACTACAACACCAAAAATGTAATTACAAGGATACAATTAACATAGAACTGTATCAGGTTAAGCAAACTGCCTACAAGAACAGGCATTATGGAACGAACAAACCTCCAAATCACATCTTCCTCTCTTACGACGGCGTAGATTGGGAAACCTTAAAAACATCGAACCGTACGCGAATCAACTTATGAGGAAGGAAAGATGCATAATACTTGTAGGTTGTGGCAAATCATGAGACCCCTTTAAAAGCACATGGTTCGGCTCATTTTTATAGTCTTGAATAATTTTTACCATCGAATCGTACACAAATCACCTTGTGAGGAAAGAAAGATGCATACTTGTGGGTTGTGGCATATCAAATACTTTTTAAGGCACATGGTTCGGCTTCTTTCTGCTCATCTTGAATAATTTCCACCATCGAGCTTGTACACGAATCAACATGTGAAGAAGGAAAGATGCATATTTGTAGGTTGTGGCATATTAAATTACTTCTTAAAGCACATGATTCGGCTCGTTTCTGATCATCTTGAGCCCGATTTATGAGATGATCCCCTTCCATTGATTATGACAAATTTTCAAGTAGTTACAGTTAGATCCAGCTCTTGCCACAGGAAGGTACTCCACAGAGGATGTTTGATCCAGCTTTCCAAGTCAAATGAACCTCTAAATCTGTGTTCCATGATCCCTTGATGTTGAAAGACCGGTCCTCTGATCAGATTATAGATTCTATGCTTCTGCAACAGATTAAAAACAAACGGCATTAGTAAGAAGTCAAGTAATCGTCTCTAAAATATCTTTAAAATGAACAAATTATTATTTCCAATTCACTTGAAGCTTCAGATCCTGCAAAAGATAACATCTTATTACACACAAAAATTAGAATTAGAAAACAAGATATACAAAATACTGTATTATCCTGCAAAAAACAAAACAAAACAAAGATTTAGACTATAAAAGATGAAACTCAAGAGCCGACGAATTTTCTTCTGGCCTGAGGTGATCTATTCCTGTGAATTGAAAATCCCAAAGAGAGGAGACTGTTGTTAGCATGTTAAGATGTAACTAGAGTATGAGAGGCCTAATTAAACACAAAAATTATGACTAGTGCTCAATTAAACCTAATTTAAACCCCAAAAAGCAACATAAAGTCAAAACTCCTTGCTTAAAGCCGAGTTATAACGAAGCACTACATACATAAGTTCCAAATATAAGTTGTTCCTACAAATAAGCTCGACATGACAGTCGGCCATTTAGGTAAATGCATAAAGTTTGCGAAGTAAGTACGGATAATCTAGAACGACAACAGCAAAGCAAAGACTTGAATGAAGTTAGTTAATATCCATGCCATCGCCAACTTGACTGCAAATCGGAGCAACCGCGGAAAACGATCTCTCAAAAGGAGAGGGGCAAAACTGTCCGCTTCTTCTGCGCTTAAAAGCACAGCTCTCGGAACTCTCCTCTTCAAGCTTCCTTCGAACGCCTTTGACCGCCTGTACTTCCGCTGCGGTTAACGGAAAGATTTGACGGGTCACTCTGCAAAGCGAGTTATTGTTATCATAAACAATTCTCTGGTTGCAGTTTTTGTCACAAATGTGTGTGAGCCCGGTTAGTTTGCACCGAAACATGTTCCCACACACATGCTCATTCTCACATTTCCAATCACACTTGTGAACATGGTTTGGGTTCGGGTTGTTTGACCCGTCTTGGCCTAGTATACTCGACAGATAAATAACATTTGTAGGCACAGCTACCATAGATTTTCCATATACCTCCATCGCGTCCATCTCGAGCTTGCAAATTGTTATGGGCTCCACACCACTCCTAACCGGTTTCTGCAGAGCCCAAAACAACATAAAAACTGTCAACTTAATGAAGTTTTAACTTCAAAAACTACCAGGATCTGACTTCATAACAAACATATGCTAAAAAAATTCCTTTTTAAATGATAAAACAGATCCAGACATGTCTGAATCATGTATGGATATAATGTAACCAACAATAGATGTAATGATTTTATATACTTTTTTATATAAAAGTAAAATTAAGATCCAGATATCACCATATCCAAACATAAAAATCAGATCTGAATTCATTCACCTAAGACAAATATCTACCCAACTAAAATCCAAAAAACCCTAATCTAATAATACTATGGATTAAATTTCAAATCAAGAATAAATTCATACATCAAATTAAATATCATCCCTAAATTCATACATCAAATCATTACATATGCAACACACATTAAAACAAAAACAAAAATAATAAAAAAAAAAAAAAAAACCTAAAATTCAAAATTGGGGATAAGCAAATCAAATAACATCAATTGATTATTCAGAAGCAACTAAACGATTAAAATATCAGACAAACAATGATTCGCATTGGTGTAACAAAACAAAACAAACCCTAGATAATATTCGGACCTGCAAAACCCAAAATTGATGAACAATTGGAACAAATTACCGCAATTGAACATGAAGATTACAGAAATGAAGATATATTGCAAGAATTGAGGGATTAATTAGCGAAAAAAGTGGAAAACTGACCGAAAAAAGGGGGGTTTCTCTCTCCAAAATATTGATTGACCTAAGAAAAATGGCGAGGAGAGTGTGAAGGGGGAGTAAGGTATATATAGAGAGTGTGTATGACTTGTGAGTCATGTGGACTCGGTGTAAATGCACATGAAATGTGAATCAAATTTGGGTTAAATGAAAATATTGGTTTCTTTTCATCTTCCTAAGTTGACCTTCCTTCACCCCTATACTATTGGATAGATGTGTTTTTTTTTTTATATATATAATCTTTCTTTTTATAAAGTACAATATTGTTTATGTTTAGAGGGAGATTTTTGTTTGTTTGTTTTTGTGATTTTGGTCCTTCTATTTTAGTTTGGACTATATACACCCCTTGAAAAGGTTAACCAATGGAATTGTTTTCATACATTAATCTTGTTTAGGTTTTCTTATGTGTGTATATAGGTTTGCAAATGAATTGAATGTTAAACGATCAGTTCATGAATCGTTCGGCTACAAGTTTGTCCGTTTAACTAAATTAATGAACATAAACGGAGACCAGCTTTTTTCATTTATGTTCGTGAATGTTTGGTAAGGCGTTTGTTTATGTTTGAAAGTTCATTATGGTTTTTATTTTTATATTTTATTTAAATACTTCAAAATTTCCACTAAGAAAATATTTAACACACATTAGTATATTGTTTATAATACAGACATTTTGATACATGTTCGCTTGTGTTCGTTTTTGTTTATGAACTCTTATCTGTGTTCATGAATGGTTTTTTTTTTTTTTGTTTGCTAGCATTCGTTCATGCGTGTTGCCTAATTTTAACAAACAAACATGAATACGGCCATTTCCTTAACGAACGAAACAAACATAAATCTCGTTTGGTAAGTGTTCATTAATAAGTCTTGAACACATTTAATTTCTTAACAAACGAATATGAACAATGTTTTGTTTGTGTTCATTTATAGCCCTGTCTGTATACGATAATAGGAAGAAAAAAATTATTGACTTAAATATATGTAATAGTTTACACTTATCTCATGTATTAGTTTTTCATTCATGTCTCATCATCAAACCCTTTTTTTATTATAGACAACATCTCAGTTCTCACATGATGTGTGGTAGGATTTGATTTACTTTTTCAGTTTTTCTTCCATCTTCGTATATCGAAATAACGCGTAAGGGAGATTAAGGTACATATAATTGAGAAATTAGTTTTGGTGCGTGTGGTTCTTAGTGTGATGTGACTTGTACAATTATAATTATAAATATATATATTTGATACACAATAAGCACAAGCACAAAATAGCACATACCATAACAAGTGGCACGATAATAATTTGTTGTGTACAAATCAAATCCTTTATCTAAATATCTATATAATTAGGGGTTTGGTCATCCATCATTATCAAATGAGATGCAGGTTCGACTCTCACTCTTGCTATTATTTTCTGTGGCATCCAGGTGAAGGGCAAATACGGGTGACGCACGTTCGTCTTGGATGGGAAACGAGGTTTTTACCGATTATTACACTGTTGTGCCTTCGGGTGGACGAAGGTCGGGTTTCCGCGCATCTGGGAGAGCCAAGGGGCTGGCGGCGGTCGAGTAGTCGACCTTGGCCACAGCACCCGGTGTCACGATCGTTAGCACGTCGTTCCTTATTGTTAAAAAAAACTTGAGTAAACTTCGATTCATAAAATTTATAATTGAACTTGTAACTTTATACAAGTTAAATTTTTTCTATTTGATTAAAATAGTGTATATATATGATGAGTCCGTTTAAGCATAAAATTATGAGGAGAGTTGTTAACTTTATTGATATATTTTAACTTCTCATACCTCTAAAACATCTCACTTAATATTTTGAGTAAACTGCCATTTTGGTCCCTGTGGTTTGGCCAGTTTTGCCATTTTAGTCCAAATCTCAAACTTACTTATTACATCTGGGTCTCTGTGGTTTGCATTTTGTTGTCATTTTAGTCCAAAACTCAAAACCCCCCTATTTTCACTGATGAAAGCTGGATATTTTGTCTTTTAGTTCAGGGGCATTTTAGTTCATCTAATTTTAATATAGTGTATTAATAATTAAGATGATGTCACACCATCATCTTCCCCAAATGCAGATGCTATTAAAAACCCTTAACCCAAACCCTAATTCCACATCCACCTTCAACTCCACCACCGCCTATATCTCTCTCTAAAGACCACCCACTGCTACCATACACCATTTCCTCGTGTCCACCACAACCACATCACCTACAACCATAAACCACCATTGACCACCACCACTATAATACACCGCCGCTGCCACCTCCATAAGCCACAACTCCGGCCGTTAAGATCATCATTATCTCCGATCGTCAACTGAACACCACAATAAACTACCACCACTAATACCTCCTCCTTTCCACCCTCAACTCCGATCTCCTCTTGCTATCTCCACTTTGAAACCCCAATGCCGCCACCATTCAGATCCATAAACCTAACTGCTTCTACAACTCTAAATCGGTGAACAAAATCGTTCGGTTCTCTCATAATGCTGGTTTGATGTTGTTTATTGATTTGTGTTTGATGTTGTTGGTTGAGTTGTTTTTGGTTTGATTTTGACTTAGATGTGTGTGATCTGTTGTGACTTTGTGTTACTTTGGTTTGATTTGTTTAGAGATTACTTCAGGTGGTTTGATTTGTTTATGAATTTGTGTTACTTTGATTGAATTCCTGATAATTCTGTATTGTCTTCTAATCAATTTTATGTTACTTATTCTAGTTGCAGATACATATGAATTCCTAATAATTCTACAGTTGTAAGTCCTATATTGTTTGTTTGCAAATTCATTATTCTTGAATACATTGTTTCGTAATTTTTGTTGCTAATTTTGTAACACCCCGAAAAATGTAAAACCTTAAACTGGAATTAGTAAGGTTTAAATAAACGAGAATTTACTAACTAGGAAATTTAACCTAATTAGTTAAAAGTCTAGAAATAACCATAAAGTAGAGTTAAAGCTCACTAAAATCAATAATGATCAAAGTGAAGGGGTTAAAGTTGTTAAAACTGAAACTTTAAATCTAATAAACAAACAAAACACAAACTTAACCCCCACTTCAATTCCCTGGTCGACCAGAGACATCAGGGGCGACACCCACCATGAATCAACCCTAGAATTCTACTAAAATCCACAATTGAAGGAGCAAATCTGGTCCAAACGAAAATCCGAGCATAGAATCGTGATCCTCATCACAAGAGGATTACAAGGTATGTAAAATTTAAGGATTTTCTCTCAACTTGAAATTCTCATGATTTTGAAAATCTGAAATTAGATGCTTGCATGTGTGTTGTTTGGTTAGATTAAAGTTGATTAGGTGTTTAGAAGTAAAACCTAGCTAACTATTTGAGAAATCATGACCAAATTCAGAAAGTTCCATGAACACCTTGAAGGTGGGTTGTGGGTTTACAAGATGATGATGAACACTAGGGTTAAGAAGGGTTATTCTAGTGTAATTTGATTGTTGAAAGTGATTCCAGAAAGATATGATGCTTAAAACACTATAGGAGGGCTCTATTGTTGTCAAGTTAGCTAATTAGCAAGCTAAGAAGTTGATTTCTAAAGATATAAAAATTCTGCATATGAAGTGTTTGTTGAAATGCCTCTATGAAGGCTTAAAAATTGAAATTTCGAGTTAAAACGCATAAATATGATGTCCGGTGTATTATGCGAATTATGATATGAAAAGAGTTCTAAAAATGTATTGAATTGAACTCTATAGGACAAGATACCGGAACGTCAAGTGGACAAGCCGGTGGGGATTCACGGTTGAAGGGCGTGCGCTAAGGTATGTAACTTGACCCGTTACATTTAATAGATTTGATGTTATGCTATGAAATAAAGCATTTATGTCGTTATATAGAATAATTGGTTAAAAATTGGTTATAGTCCGTTGGTAGTGGTCATAAGGAAGGAATTTCCGTAGACAAGCTAAACGGGTCGAATAACCAAAATAAAGCATGATTAATACTACGGAATAAATGGATTCTATTTTGATATTGGTTGACATATAACATGTTAGAAATATTAGAATTTGATGTATTGAATTCTTAGAAAAACAAAATCCGAAAGTTGGGTTTGAGAGCCTTGAACAAAACAAGCAAAAATAAGGATTTCCAGGTACTACCGTAAATTACGGTAGTACCGTAATTTACGGTAGAGGTTAAGACTGTTACGGTAGTTCTTTACTGGTTTACGGCGACCAAACAATTCTAGGTCTCACCGTAAATTACGGTGAGACCGTAATTTACGGTGAACCCAGAAAAGCTTTGATATGTTTGTTAGTTCATATGTATTGTTAAACTTGAAGTCATATTATATAACAACGTCAAAACTAATGTTTTTAATGGTTTTGATGATAGGTAATTTTGGTAGATCTTACGGTTGACGATCAAGCGATTAAATGAAGAACCGAACACTCCGTTTTGAAGCTTCCGCAATATTTTAGATCCTTGTAGTTTTTGTGAATGGGTTGTAAACGCATGTTTAAACAATTTTTGAAACGTCTTAACTTAGTCATTAGTTGATTAAGGTCTTAGTTACTTATGAATTTCGTTAATGAAAGTTTTGTACTTAAACTATTTTTGTCTAAATTTAAGGTTTAAAGTTAGGGTGTTACAAATTTATTGGTAGATTAATATGGATAATTTGAATGAATCTGTTGTGTATCATGATGGGGAAAGAGGGGAAAGAGAGAGGGGAGAGGAGAGAGGGATAGGGGTGGGCAAAATGACCAAAATACCCTTCACTAAATTAAGGAAAAGGACAAAAAAGGGTCATTAAATCAGTCAAAATTCAGAGATTTTGAGTTTTGGACTAAAATGGCAATAAAATGCAAACCACAGGGACCCAGATGTAATAAGTTTGAGATTTGGACTAAAATGGCAAAACTGGCCAAACCACATGGACCAAAATGGCAGTTTACTCTAATATTGTTTACTATAACATATGAAAAGTCCAATGATAAATTTATAATTCATAAAGCTTTTTATAGGGCGTTATACGATAAGTGGTGAAAAGTGCAAGAAGGGAGTTTTACGGGGCTTTATATAACAATATGGTGTTGTCATAAAACCTCATACCTATCATTACTTAATTATTAATTTTCTTTTTTTCATTTAATCTATGATTTATTAAAAAAAACACTTTTATTAAATTAAAAAAAACATTACAACAGTTAATAAAAACATTACAATAAAAAGAACAATACATTTAATCTTCGTCTTCATCGTCGTTCTCTCATTCTTCCTCTTCGTTTTCTCCATCATCCAAACCTCCGTCTGCAAAGTTTACAGCTTCGAATTCTTCTATTTCTTCTTCCTCGAAGTCTTATTCGACGTCGATATCGTGTCGAATTGGGCGAATCGCCCAAGCATGCTCGACCAACCCCGCCTTTAACGCTTTATGTATTTCCTTATATCGCAATAGTTAAGCATTTAAAAAAGTGGAGGAGAACGGCTAACGTGTTGCATGGCTTGAATCGCGAGGACACATGCACACGCAACCGTTTCTTCCTTCTCCGCGATTTTTTTGGGTGAAAAAAATCTTCAGTAAATATCAGTGAACGAATCTTCCGATGGCGAGCCCATTATTTTTTATAATAATGTGGGATTAAAGGGTATTTTGAGGTTTGGTTGAGTGTAAAATTTGAAAGTTTAGTGGATATATATATAGGGTAAGGTTATTGTAAAAAAACGTTAAAAGTGTGAGAAATGTGAGAACTATTGTGAAGATGACAAGTGTCCTAAATCTAAATTAATTTAAAAGGGTAAACAAGTAATTTTATCATTAATTCAATTAATTAAAAATTTCCCATAACCGCCACCTTAATTATAGGAACTGATTTTTTTTTAAAAGATCTCTATAAACACCATTTAGCAAGTATATAACACCATTCAATAAATATATAACACCATTTATGGATTTTTAAAAGATCTATATAAACACCAATCAGCAAGTATATAACACCATTCATGGACTAAACATCTGATCAAAACATTTTTTTCTCTATATAAGTATAGCAATATGGTACTCATATTAAAGATAAAAGGGTAAATTACAGTTTTCGTCCTTTATGTTTGTACTGGATTGCAATGGGTGACCTTTATCTTCAATAATTACAGTCACAGTCCTTTCTTTGTAAAATCTGTTACACCATACGTCCTTTGACCCTAACTTGATTAAAAATTTCAGTTAACTGAGGACATGTACACCCCATGTGAGGGCAAAACGGTCATTTCAAAACTAAAAAACTTATATAAAAATCTATAAAACCTTTCCTCTCCATTTATCTCTCTCCCCCTGTTGAAACCCTTATGTGCACACAACATCCAAGACCCCCTGCCTTCTCCCTCTCGTTTCTCGACCGGAGCCGGACTCCGGCGGCTATGACCGGCCGGTTATGGTTGGTTCTCCGGCTACACGACTACCCTCTAAATCTTTCTCACCCTCACTTACCGGCGAATAAATCTCCGACAAGACACTCACAACAACCCCTGCCTCCTCTCTCTCGCGACTGATCGACAGCCGGGCTCCGGCCGGCGAAGCCGGTGACGGCATGGTGGCGGCGGTGGAGCTATTTCTTTCTGACAAAACCCCGGTAAGTTTTCGTCTCCGAGTTCTTCTTCGACTCAGATCCGTTTGGATCTACCTCATCATGGATTTTTTTTAGGCATCGATGACGACTGATGATAATAAGCGATGATGATGATGCAAAAGAAGTTGTTGCAAAGGAAGAAGAAAATTACAAGGTTTTGTGAAGAAAAAAAATGAGGTAGAAAATCATAAGGTTTTGTGAAGAAAATCACAGTTACGGAAGATAAACAAAAGTACTCTTTGATTAATGAAAACAGAAATTGAAAAAAAGATTAATAGCAGGAAGAAGTAAGATGATGATTGAATACCTTTGATGACTGCCATTTATTATGATTCAGTTTCGAAAAATGAGAATTGAGTGAGGGACGATTGGACGAACCTAATCAATCTTAATTCTAACGTGACAGCACACCACATGACAGCCACTCATCTCACCCTCTATTTATTTATTAATATATATTTTAAATAAAAATATGAAATGACCATAATATCCTTAAGTGGATAGACATAACTGAAAATTTTAACTGAGTTAGTGTTAAAGAACGAAATGTGTAATGCATTTTCCAAATAAAGGACTGTGACTGTAATTATTGAAGTTAAAGGTCATCTATTGCAACATGTTATAAACATAAAGGACGAAAAGTGTAATTTATCCAAAATAAAAAAACGCTCGTTATTATGGTGTAATTTTTTTTAAAGTTACGTATAAAAAGTTATTGACGTTTAAAAAAGACGGGGGGAAATTACATGTGCATTAATGTTAGTTTCTTAATTTAAAAATGTTAAATTTACCTATATACCCTTAATCTAGAAAATTAATATGTTTAATAGTAAACATTATTTACAATTTTGCCATTATGATCTCAACCATTAGATCAAAGATCTAATGGTGTAGATTATTTCTTACCTTTCTCACAAAAAACATTTTTTTACAGGAACTTATATTAATATATATATATATAGAGAGATTTTTTAGGAATTTTTTTTAATTCATATGATCGTTCAACGGTCATATTTTTTGAAATCATCATCTTTCACCCATTATGTATTTCGCGAGGAAACAACAAAACCAACCCATAGCACCAATCGTAGCGATGTGGCCGAGGCTATGGGGCGCGCGCCTAATAATCTGGCGGTATATACCGCCCATTACGGACGGTCTAAGAATAGAAAATGTAGTATGTTTAAAGGAATATATGTGGTTAGAATCACCTTTTTATATCCATCTAGTTGATGCCCCGCCCGCGTTGCAGTGCGATAGCGGAATAATTCTCAATCAATTAAAAAACACTATTATAGTTTTGTTAAGAAAAAAAACTAAAATGATGACAAGACCGTAGTTCTGAGCTCAGGACAAACTAAAACGATAGCAATACTCTAATTTGAACTGAGGGCAAAGTTGTATTTGTTGACTTGGGTAAAATCGTAATTTGCCAAAAGTTAAAGTGATGTCAATACTATAAATTTGAATCAGAGACAAAATCGTAATATAACTTTGCACTAAAGACAAAATCGTAATTTTAAGCTGGGGACAAAACTATATTTTTAATTTGAAGGGCAAAATCAAAATTTTGAACTGAGAGCAAAATCGTAATTTTGAATTGGGTGGCAAAAGCATACTTTTATTTTGAACCGGGCAAAAACATAATTTTAAATTGAAGGCGAAATCATAATTTTTGAAACGAGGCGAAAATGCAGAATCGTCATTTTTAGTTTGGGGCAAAAGCAAAAATTTATTTTGAACTGGGAAAAAAATTGTAATTGTAATATGGGGATAAAATCATAATTTTGAACCGAAGGTAAAATCGTAGTTTTAAGCGGGGGACAAAAACTTAATTTTATTTTGAAGTGGGGGCAAAAATGCAATTTTATTCTAAATTAAGGACGAAACCGTAATTTTAGAATGAATATAAAATATTAAAATGGACGGTTCAATAGGGAAGTGGCACTATTCCGCTAACTTCCTTTTGTATATGTTGGAAATGGAAATGGAAATACCAAATATTGATATCTATTATTGTTAACACTTTAAAAGAATCTATACTATATAATAAAAGAAACCAATGGATGGACATTTGTCATTATTCTAGACCATCCTTAATTGTAGATAATTATTATTTAATTTAAATTATTAAATATTAATTAAATTAATATAAATCTTATCAACTCTAAATTATTGGTATTATTTAATTTAAATTATTAAATATTAATTAAATTAATATAAATCTTATCAACTCTAAATTATTGGTACAAACTTAATATTTAATAAATAAAAACTAACGAAAAACAAAGGATATAATTTAATCAGACAAAAACATAAATTTAAATTCTAAATTTAAGTGATGTTCACTTATTAATTATCAAAAAAATTAAACATAATATAAGTAATCGAAAAATAAACCAATGGAGGGACACTTGTCATTATTCTAGACCATCCTTAATTGTAGGTAATTATTATTTAATTTAAATTATTAAATATTAATTAAATTAATATAAATCTTATCAACTCTAAATTATTTGTATAAACTTAATATTTAATAAATAAAAACTAACGAAAAACAAAGGATATAATTTAATCAGACAAAAACATAAATTTAAATTCTAAATTTAAGTGATGTTCACTTATTAATTTAAAAAAAAAAAAAACATAATATAAGTAAACGAAAGTTTGAAGATATAAGTTATATTAAATTAAATTTATCATATTGCTCTAAACATTAAACCCACATATAGTATATTAGTTTTAGACTATATTAATTTTAGATTATATGGAGTGGGAGGGCATAAAGAGGGGTAATAAGCGTCATGTGGTTGCCACATAGTAAGGGAGCGTGGTAAAAAAACACAGGGTGATGTTGGCATGAAAGTGACGTTTTTATTTTAAAACAAAAACATCAATTAAGTAAAACTAACTCAAACAAAACTCACCAATCAAAATCCGCCACCTCACCCTGCACAATCCCTCCACCCCGGTGAAAATCTTCTGCCCCCGTCCCCTCGCCGCTCCTTACGCCACCCACGGGCCGGTGTGTCTGGCGTGGAGAGGCTTCCACACCACTTTTCCACGCCTACTCCGTATGATCTTACAAGCTCAAGTATGGCTAATTTAAGAATCCTAAGTTTATACAAATAATTATAGTATAACAAAAATAAGGCAAATGTTATCATACAATGTATCCTAAAAATGAGAAGGGAACAAAGACACAATGAATCACAAAATATAACACAATGTCGAGGTAAAAAGATACAATAAGTTGTAAAAAAGACACATCCTAAATTTATACAAATAATTATAGTATAACAAAAATAAGGCTAATGTTATCATACAAAGTATCCTAAAAATGAGAAGGGAATAAAGACACAATAAATCACAAAATATAAGTCGAGGTAAAAAGATACAATAAGTTGTAAAAAAGACACAATGATATAAATATAGAAAACACACCATGTTAAATAAAAAGACACGTAGATCTAAACAAAAATTCTAATATCTACAAGTTAAAAAACCAAAAAGCGAAAATTCACAATCTCATATCGTAGAATTACGGTTCCAATGTCGCTCGAATGAGGTCAGTCGGAGTCCGTTTGATACTCTTCCCACGACTTCTTATTTTTAGGAGACTGTGTATTTGATTCTAGCCCAACAAAATAAATTTTTACTAATATAAACTTTATTTTGTTTTATTAATATAAACTTTATTTTGAAAAGTATATTAGTTTTAAAGTTTTTTAACGTTAATTAATATTTTTCACTTAATAGTAGATAAACATACATATTATTTATCGTTAATATTATTATTGTTAACTATGAGAAATTATATTAAACAACGTATTAATCAAACCAAAAATTTAAAATAATATTAACCTAATTTAAAAAATAATAAAAAAAATCCATTTTGATTTAGAAAGATTTTTTTTAACAATAGATAAACCCGCATAATACACATGGTTTTAAAGATATAACATTTTTTATTATTTTCTATATAAAATTAGATTTATTCAACCCATACAATACACAAAGTTTTTTTTAAAATATAACTTTTTTATTATTCAGTATATAAAATTACATTTATTCCACCCGTGAATACACGTGGTTTTTTTTTAAATATAACTTTTTTATTGTTTGGTATACAAAATTACATTTATTCAAACCGCAGAATAAACGAGGTTCTTAAAGATATAATTTTTTTATTATTTAATATACAAAATTATATTTACTTAACACATGTAATATATGAGGTTTTTAAAAGTATATTGTTTTTTATTTAGTATATAAAATTACATTTATTCAACCCGTGTAATACACGGGTTTCTAACCTAGTCTTCTTCTATTTGAAAAGAGAAACTAAATATTTGATTATTATATGCTTAAATAAGAATAAACCTAATTCTTTTTAGACAATGAGATCTCACTCTATTAGGTTTGTTCCACTACATGAACACGATTATTTGATATCTAACTGTTTAATGGCTATTGTTTAATTGTACAAATAATAATACTTATATTATCAAAATCTAAATGGATGACATGTAATAAAGCCTTTTATATCCAATAATATTAATCTATTTTTTAAATCAATTTTTGTATTTTTTTTAAATAGAAAATGAAATAGAGAAAATATTGACCAAAATAAAAGATAACGGTAACGACGAAAAGGTAAGGAAATAACTTGGATCCCAAATCAACATTTTTAATTTAACATATTTAATTTAATATTTAATATTTAAATATTTATTGAGAAGAAGAGGGCGAGTGGAGGATAATGTAAGACCACCCACGTTATCTTTAACCCTTGATTATCTGAACGAGTAAGTGAGCAACACGTGTATCGATCCATACCGTTGCTTAGGCACGTGAGAACACAAAAAAGGTCTGTACATATATCCGTTACTCATTGCCTACTTCCTTACCAACCAACCCTACCAACTATTGCTAGTGGCCAATTAATATTGACTAATGATATTTTTTTTTATTTTTTTTAAAATTACATTGCTAAAAAAAATAAAACCACTTTAGGCAAATAACCTCAATTAGAGGTGTTCATCCAATAACGAATTTTTAAATTATTTTAATCAAATTTTTTGAATAATTTTTACTTTTTCTTAAATTCGTATTCGATTAAAAACTGGCTAATTTAATTCGAATTCGTATTTGAAAAAAAAAATTGATTTGAATTCGAATCCAATCCTGATAAATTTGTTTTGTATCAAATTCATTTAAAATGCTAAAATGTTCATTGAGTTTAGGTCACTTTGCCGATTTAGTCCAAAGATAAAACCTTTTGAATCTGAGTCCCTGATGTTTCATTTTTTTTTTTGAACGACAAATTTGGATCACTGACGGACCATTGGAGTATCATCGTGCCACCAGCGGAACCACCCGATCATATACATCTCCACTAGGCAATAATGCCTATACACCAATTCAGGAGGAAACCCAATAAATCTGGGAAAACCCCCTTGTGGGAATCGAACTCAAGACCTAATGGTCATAAGCCTTATCCCACCCCCAAGATACCACTAGGCTATAATGCCATAGGTTGATGTTTCAATTTTGATGTCATTTTCATTCAAAAGGCAAACTTGATTAGATTTTTCTGTTAACCTCCATCTTTTTGTCTTATTCCTCATTTTAATGAAGGGTATAATTGTCTTTTTACACCTTAAATAATATTAATTAAAAAAACCAAAAACCTTTATAATTCCCAAATACCCTTTATAAAGCACAAACCCTAATCGCCCCTTCTTCAACCTCACCCACATTTACAACTAAAGAACAACAATGGTGGTCTGCACTTGTGGAGCCCCAACCCAAATTCAGCAAACTCAGGGACCACTTTGGCATTTTACTCAAAACTTTAACACCAAATTTAGATTTTAAAGTAGGCATAAATCACAATATCACGTTAAAAAGTTCAAAACTAGTGCGGCAATGCATGTTGGTGGTTGGTGCGGCGATAGGGATGGGGGATTGTTGCTAGTGCTTTTATTGGGGGGGGGTGCAAAATGGCAGTTGACGGGGGATGGGGGATGGGGAATGGTGGCTGGGTAGCAGCGCTTTGGCCCATGGGTGATGGTGGCGTCGTTGTCTCGGGAGGTAAAGTTATGATCATGGATTATGTAAATAAGTTAGGTTAAAATTGATATATTGAAGATAGGTTGTGATATCTCGCATTTTCAGGTATTTACCGTTTACTTTTCCTAATTTAATCTTTATGAATTGTTGAGCGCTCATGCATTTTATTATATGTATAAGCTATAATAAAACGAACAAACACGCACTAGTGGGACTAGTTTTGCACATACGTTTATAGTTTCCAAGTTTGAAACTCGAGGGACTAGCCTTGTCATAACGCACAACTTATTTTGTTTAGCTTTTTGCCTAAGTTATAAATTTTGATACTTGAGGGACTAGTTGTATAACTTGGTTTAGAAAAAATATATATAAACAAATAAAGCCTAACCCTAACCACCCCACTCCCCCTCACGGCTTCTCTCTCTCTCTTTCTCTCGCTTTCTCGTCTCCCTCTCTTGCGAAAACACACACACACCACAAGCCACATCTTCTTGATTCTCCATCAATCTCCCTACTATCTCACTAGGTATATCCCTCTTTTGATGCATGGTATCATAACCTATACATGTCTTATTATATGAGTTCTTGAAGAAGTGAAAAACAAGATGTATGAAAAACTAGGGTTTTGCTAGAATCAAGATTTTGATAGGTTTTGTGTTTGTTAATTAGTATAGATACATGTATGCGGATAGGGATTTGTTGTTTGGGGTTAATAGCATGATTTAGATACGTGCTAAATCTGAATGGTTGATGTCATGCGGGTTTGGTTAGGCGAAATCATGATAATATGAACTTTAAACACGTTTTGATAAGAGTCGAAAGAAAACATATTCTGCCCAGATTTTTCAGTCAACTTATAACAGTTGTAACGTGGTCATATCTTAATGAAAACAAGTGTTTCTTGAGTCTAAGATGTAGTTCCAGGAAATAGCTTTCAAACCCCACTGGAATCATAATTTTTCGAAGTGTTTTGATATTTTAAATGAATGTTCCCGTATCAAAGGTTCAAGTTATGATTTTCGGCAGAATTTGCAGCCTATTACAAATGTCATAACTTGGTGTATGATTTGAGTTAATACTTGAAAATTTTACTATAGATATTCATATGAGATGTTAAAATTCTCGAATTGGAATTTCATTAAAAGAGTTAATGAATATTTTTAAATAAATTTTGTAGTAAACTGTCGGCTGAATGTGATGAATCAGACTTGTGTATGCTAAACGATTTTAATTATTTTTCTGTGAATAATTAGGTCCTGAGAAAATTATACAAGTCATAGTGGACTAAATGACATGTCTCGTAGAAATATCATAGTTTTTCGAGTCCGTTTGGTATTTTAAATAAATTCCGAAAAACAGCTCAAAATCTGATATGAAACTGAAACTGCTGAAAGTTAATGTTGATGCTTTGTGCTACTAAAAGGTGACGGTTGGTGTTTAAAACCTAAACGAGTGCCAATGAACGTATTGCATGTTTTGAGATGAACACATGCATGTACCCACTCAAATGATGAATTAAGTGTCAACGTGTTGCATGGTTATATGCTAGTATATGTGTAGAAATATGTGAGCACAAACTAAGTAACACGGTAACCAGGTCAGGACGTGGTTGACCACTTCTGCTACTATTCACATATTATCTAGCCGAGCAAACTAAGGTGAGTTCACAAGTCTTTTCTAAAAGCACGCATACCTGGTTTGGGGACAACACACCTACCGTAGCCCTGGTTAGGGCTACGCGCGCATTCCTAGTTTGGGACCACATTCATACTATCCACTGGATGTGGAATAGTACACATAACTAAACGAAAACTCTATCTGGAAGTCCGTACACATTTTACCGATTAGTATGTCGGGTTGGCATACGGGGTATTAGTTGATGGCGCCATAGGTTTGACAAACTTTGCACTGTACTAGGAGCCAGGTGTGAACTATTAACCTTTTCGATTCATCAATGTGGATAGACATTGATGAGGGCACAAAAACTATAAAGTCAACATTCGGTACACACAGTTTAGTTACCTTGATGAGGGTTAGCTTGTAACACCCTGCTTCTTCGTACTTTCCATTTATAGTAAGTCTTGTGTGTATTTCTATTTCTAGAAATCTTGTGTTTCTTGTAATCGTTCTTTCTTTGTAATCGTTGTAAAATCCGAGACTTGGATCATAAATAAAACTTGTATTTCTTTAATTTCATGTTGTACATACTTTATACATGCTCATACATTCAATTTCGTGAAACATTCGACGCATATTCGTAATCCTTGGAAACTTTGTGCTATTCTTGCAAATACGTAAAACTTGTGAATAATACGCCTTTTTGAACGAAATATTATTCAAGAATTCTTGATTATATATTTATCGACACTTGATACACGTTAGACTAGTTAAAATCTTAAAATAATGAGATTCGGAAGCTTCGTGAAAGGAATAATCATTAAAGGTTCTTTTTATTTATCTATTTCATTCATAAATATGGTTATTTAACTATTCTAATTTATTTAGTTTAATTAATTAAATTAATTTTTTTTACTATTTAAAAAGTTTATTTTTATAATATCTAGTTAGTCTCGTTAAATATTGAAGTTAGTGGACTAACTTAGTTAAATTATAGAGTTAGGCTCCTTTAAATGGTATAACTTGGTTAGTTATAAAGCTAGCTTCTCTTTTTTTTTAACATAACTTTATTTAAGACCAGGGGTTGTTGTGTAAATAGTTGAAATTATGAGGTTATGTAACAAAGAAAAGGAAATTAAATAAAAAAATAATGGGGTTGGACGGGACTCGAACCCGGGACAAGAGCACCACCTTGAACGCGCTTGACCGTTGTGCTGCGGCCAACTTATTGAACAAAACCCACCCCGCTTTTTACTTATCAACTTGCCCAGATCGATCCAGCGGCCCGCAACCAAGCCCAGTTGGTCTTCGCGGCCCGCCAAGCTGGCCCAGCGCGCAAAAGAATGACCAGGCTCATTCCAGGTCCATTTTTAGCGCGATTTTCTTAGTTTTTTTAGTTTTAAACTCACTTTCAACATTAAATAACTAACCACTACCTAACCTAAACCTTCCCTATAAATACCAAGCCATTCCCAAGCTCAAATCACTTTACAAACACTTCCAGTTCACTCAAAAACACTCTCTAATCAGCTGATTATCTCAAGTTCGAGCAGATTGTTGCATCTTCACTAAAGTGAGCATAACTCACTCAATACTTGTCCGATTTAGTTTATTCATTTTCCTATGTGTTTGGATTGACCTTAGCTTCGATTCCACGGGTTTTCCACAGTAAATAAGTCCCTGGAACTCCGGCAAAAAGGCTCCAAAATCCACTGTTCATTTCTGATTTCATCTAATCTTTACTAAACTTGTTCAACTTGAGCATAACTCATCTCAAACCTATGTCCTTATGCTTATAACCACTTCTATGGTTAGTTAGAATTAAAAACAAGGTTGAGACATTCAAAATTAGAGGTTAAACCTTATATGCATTCTGTTTTGTTTAGGGTTTTTAACCCACAAGTAATGTTTAAGTCCAAGACTTAATGTAGGTGTGATTATGGACTAACTTGGGTTGTTCAACATAAAATCCCCACATTACTTGATGATTTCTTATAGAGTAGTTGTTTATAATATTGTATTATTCATAGTTCATAACCCTCCTTGTATGTTTTTACATCAAGTGTAGTGGTGAACACTTAGAGGTACCTAAATGGAAGACTACTCTTCCTACCTCCTACATGACTTCCATGAAACTAAGAGGTGCCTAAATGAAGATTTAATCTTCTACCTCATGCTTGAAATATTGGACATAATAATATGTATACAATATATGTAATATATAAACATATAATCCGAATAATTGAATCTTTGATGATGAACTAGTGTTCATATGTCAAGGTACTAGATTATATCATCTTAGACTTTGATAACTTGTCATGATTCTAATGGAACCTTGTTCCATGAAAACATTTAAACTCCTTAGAGTTTCCTAGTGTCAAGAACAAGTATCATATGTAGTTGGTGATTATTTTCATATGCTATTTTCATGTTGTTTAAAATCCGAATCCTTAATCTTCCGATTTTCCCCAAACTCATACACTTTGATCTTCATGTAGAAGGACTTGGTGCTCCACTCCAATCAACCAACTTTCTCGCGGATTCAAGTAGGAACAACTTGCAAAACCGTGAGTATACTCGAATCCCCCTCTTTACATTTACCACTTTTGGGGTGTAACATGTTTTCTTATAAAGTTACACATGAAAATTTTACTTAAATGCACAAACATTCCTATAACATACTTGTATACGTGATTGTTTGATACCTTAAACTTGGGTTAATTACATCTTGTGTTAGACTCATTATGAACTTCGTACCAGCCTATCCGTGACATATATAGCGCTATAGGATTAACGCATCGCCCGTGGACTTGTGGTTATGTCATGAGCATATTGCGTTTCATCATTGGTTTGATTTGTTAGACACATGCCGAATTTAAGGTTTATCTTGTATCGCATGCTTGCTATGAGGAATTGTTTGATCATCTTTTTTTATGTTATGTACGTATCAAACTTGTATACTCGCCTTTGCTTTTGCATTGAACTTTATTTTAAACATGTTACAGGTTGAGGATGACGAATGCTATGAAATGAAGTAGCGTTGATGCCTATATACACATTTAGACGTGTTAGGTTTAAAATGTTGTATCAAATTTTGTTATTGTTATGTTTCGAACATGTTGTTATCTGAATTTATGTAATGGTTGACAATTTGAAATTATGAAATGAAATGGGATTTATTTAAATATTGTCGCCAATAGTGTTATGAAGTGTCTTGCAATCTCGAACAAGTCCCGCTCCAATGATTCCGCCATAGGTTGGGGTGTGACATAGCTACCCGAGCCATACTAATAACGCTTTACATGTGAACTTATGCTTACGCTTTACACTTAACTAAAATTGACAACTTGCCAACTTTATGTTGACACATTAATGCATGCTTTGCAGGTCGTTAGGTACAGCTGGATGGAGGCTTGCAGTGGTTGGAGTGTTGTGGGTTATTAAAGTTACATTTTAATACTGCTATGAACTTATAGTTTTGAGTTGTATCTGGAGAATCTTGCTTCCGCTGTTAACTTAAACTATGTTTTGGACTTTTTAACCTTGATCACTAATTGTGTTGATTGTCATAACTTTACAACTTTAATAATTGGTTCAACATGATTAATGGTTGGATTGTCACACCCTGGCTTTAGCGGAAGCGTGGGTTAATTTGGTGTCACTTCTTAATACCATAACAACAATCATAACAATGCTATATGAAAATAAAACACAAGATGTTCATCCATTCATTAAGTTTAATAATACCACAACATCATTGTTTGAAAATGTCGACACTTAAAATAAGTTACAACCCATACTTGTCTAAAACGTGTTCATAAGACACAACAAAAGACTTTTAATAAAACGAGGTTTAAGACATGTAAACCGTCCAGGTAAGGGTTACACCTCCTAAGCCTATTACCCTGGATGACATCTTATTCAACGCAGCTTGACTTATGCATACTTCGCCAGATCCGCTAATTCCCTGAAATACATGTAGTTTGAAAAATCAACAAAAGTTGAGCGAGTTCATGTATGAGTGAGTATGTATAAACCTTTGTAATGTGTCTGTATGTATGAAAATCCCTGGTATGTAGCAATTAAGGAAAAAGAGATCACCAATGGGTTGCAAAGCCACTGGTATGTGTGAAGCGGTGCAGGAAGTACTCAAACCTAGCAAATTTGTACCGGGCCTCCGGCTGTAAGACACAGTCACCACTATGGGCCGCCCCGGCCTCATGAATGTGGGCTCGCTACACCCAAATAGATCTATCACTCATGTCCCTCGGTCCTAACAACGAGGATTAATGGCCTTAAGTGTTGTACCCACCTTTCACATGATCTAAGCGTCTAAACCCTCCTTAAGCTAACCATACCATGTATAAAAGCGTCTGTAATAATTGTAACATTTATTCTACCCCCGAAGTATAAAACTGAAAAACAGTTAAGAAAAAAAGGGGGACATGAACTCACAGTAATGCGTCTCCTGTATCGTACTCAAATCTCCGGTCTTGTCAGCAAACACGACTCCCTACAATGTACTAATGTTTATTAGACGATCGGGCCGTGCCTTTGCTTAGTATGAGGGTTTTTGAGTTACGTTACTTTGATATTATTCCAAGTTGTAACTTCTTGTTAAAATAATAATGATTATTTTAACCTATGTTTTTTTTTTTTTTAGGTTTTGGAGTAATAGTTAGGCAACTATTTCGTATCCATACTTCTCAAGTATTTTATATGCGTATTTTCTTCCCAAGGATGGGGGCATTGATACATGTCTATTTGTAGTTTCAAAAAAATATATATATATTAAGTCCCACTTAGAAAAATATATTTAACTCATTTGTCCAAAAATAACGTATTTCCAAAATATAAGTATTTTTCCTAAAAATAATATATTTTTACTTCTTTAGTTTCCAAAATAATGTTTTAATATAAAATATATATTCTAAATATATATTTATCCCTTTTTTGTAGAGATCAACCTCCGATACTTTGTATTTTTGTGACAAAACCCATGGCGAAGTTTATATTCGAAACACAAGTTGTAAAATATACTTGTAACATTTGTCAGAAAAATATTTTCGAAGTGTTGGAATTTTAGAAAATTCCGTCAGAGTTTCCTTTGTAAACGGAGGTGTCCATGCTTATTAGCATATCATTTTCTTTTCAAAAATTCATTCAATCAATCAACAACAAGTTATTAAACAACATTACACTAACCAAGTGCAAAACAATGCACTTTACATAATAACATAAACTTGGTTTTTCATAAAAAAGCGTAGTAACTTAGTGGGGTGTTTAGTGAGTTTAGTTACCCTCCAAAGTGTGTTTATTTTTGTTAAAATCTCGCTCTCGGGATTTTTAGATGTTCACAACTTGTGAACTTATTTTACAAAAATATCCATCTACAACATTTTCATGTCTTACTAGTATTCATATGCTTATTTCTTCCAAAAATAGTGTAAAAATCATGACTTTTATAAAACCGTCTTTTAACTTGGTTTGTCTAGAAAAATCATTTGTAGGCCTCGGGTCCATACGACCATCTACTCACTTAGTTCGTTTATTTTTCAAGAACTCACTTTGTTACCAAGTTTATGTTGAAACATGGAGGTGATTCTTTTATGTTCACTAATCACCTCCGAACTTGTTAACTTAAGTTTTAATCTTACTTTAACAAGTTCAACCATGATGTTAAACATCCTATTACTAGTAATCATCAAATAAACAACAACAACATCAAAACAACTTTATTTTATCAAGAGTTCATCTTATTTCATCATCATGTTAGCCTTATGTGTAAGACTTTTGTTTATGATCTTTTAGTGTTCATGTATTTTCTTCATAATCTAACTATTAACCACCATAAATGAGAAGTAAATGAGGATCAAAGAGGCTTACTACTAGCTTTTAAGCTAGGGGAGATCAATCTTGAAAAATGAGTGGATAAAAGCCAACTAGAGAGGTCCTTGACGATCCGTGAGCTCCACACTTCGTGATTCACCTTGGTGCACCTTGGGATGGTCTTGAAACACTTGTATCAAAATCGAAAAGAAAGATGGTGGTGACAAGGGGGTTCGGCCGAGCTTTGTCTAGAGGGAGAAAGAATTTATTGTGGTGAGTGGAGATGATGATCATGATCCCTTTATAATCCCTATGCCATTATCCAAAAGTCCTTGTGTCTCCCAAGGTACATGCAATATCATGTCACAATCTCTTGAGATCACATGGGGATTTGGTTGGGATTAAGGAATCGTATGGTGGGGGGCCACTTAAGGCCGATTACTTGCAAGGGGGGGGGGGGTTAGATGAAAGTTATTTGATAACAAGGTAATTAGTTAGGGGTGCTAAGTGGTAAAGGCTAGTGTTAGGGTGTACCACAATGTCAACTCAAGATCTCACAAAGTCCCATGAAGGATTATGGAAAATTTTGAGAAGTCTTTGGTGAGTGGGGTCCCATGGGGACGGTTACAACATAGGGTGGGGGGTTAAGTGTATTATTTTGGGGTAAATAAGTTAATTAGTGGAAGTTGGATGCTATGTCTAGTGTTTAGTGTGTACCGTGTATTATGTAAGGTGTTATAGTGCTCGGGGACCATAACTAGCTCAGAAAAAGTGTAACAATGTTTTTAACAATATTTTTGTATTCCGGGTAATGTCCGGTTGTTCGGTTTGATACTGTTACGTTAAAGTGCTAAGTTATGTCGTAAAGTGTCCTTTATGTAACTTTTAGTGATCCTTTTAATTCCCGACACTTAGGAAAGCATACAGGACCATTCTGCCATATTTTTGCAAGTGACTAGCATATTTAAATTCTGAATTTTGGTAATAAATGCAGAATTCTGCACTTAGAGTGGGTTTTAGGCAGTTTCCGGCACCTGAACTACTACCTAGTGACGCAGTTTTATGGTCCTGACTTCCCTACACTCCATACTAGTGTAGCACCTTGTCCCTGGCTCATACTGGGCCTTAATATAGTGTCTGTCTATATGCTGGCATTGTCAGCATGTGTCTGAGTTATCCGCTCACTGTGCTAACTGTGCTTTGTGCATCAAGTTTGTCACTAAAGTCTGTGTGTAACGAATGGAGTGACAGTATGAATGTGATGCATATGTATGTATGATGAAAAAATCATAGAGCAGTTAAATCAGCAGTTGTAATCAAGCACAGTCATTAAGCACCAATTTAATATTAATTAATTGTACAGATACCTGTAATTTTTTAGGGTTGTCACATTCTCCCCCTGTTAGAGAAATTTCGTCCCGAAATTTTAGTTCTGCTACTAAATGCAGGGGTCTTGGGGAATAAATGTGGGTATTTTTCCTTCATGCGATCCTCACACTCCCACGTGAATTCTGGCTCATGTCGTGCATTCCATCGAACCTTGACGAGTTTGACACTACTCCGGCATGTCTTGTTAACTTTCCAATCCGTAACCTCAACAGGTTCTTTAGTAAAGTGGAGTGTGTTGTCAATATGAACTTCGTCGGCAGGAATGACAATTGTTTCTTGAGTTGGACTCTTTTTCAAATTAGATACATGAAATGTATCATGAACGCCGTTAAGTTCAGCAGGTAAGTCCAATTTGTATGCTACAAGTCCAATCCTTTGCAGGATTCTGAATGGACCAATGTATCGTGGATTCAACTTTCCACGCTTCCCAAAGCGTGCCACACCCTTCCAGGGTGAAACTTTCAACAAAACCATATCACCAACCTCAAATTCCATAGGTTTCCTTCTCAGTTCCGCATAACTCTTTTGTCGATCACGAGCCGCTTTGATGCACTCTTGGATCTGTGCAATCTTGTCTATCGTTTCCTGGACCAATTCCGGCCCAACAAGCTGTCTATCACCCGCATCAGCCCAGCATAAGGGTGATCGACACTTACGCCCATAGAGAGCTTCGAACGGTGCGGCTTGGATGCTTGCATGGTAACTGTTATTGTATGAAAATTCAACCAATGGTAGGTGAGTGTCCCAACTCCCACCTAAATCCATTACGCAAGCTTGCAACATTTCTTCTAAGGTCTGAATAGTTCGTTCGCTCTGTCCGTCTGTTTGTGGATGAAATGCAGTACTCAGATTTAACTGAGAACCAAAAGCTTCTTGAAAGGATTGCCAAATCCTTGACACGAATCTTCCATCTCTATCAGAGATAATTGAGAGAGGCACTCCATGTCGTGCAACAATCTCCCTCATGTATATTTCAGTAAGTTTACTCATGTTGTCTTTTTCCTTGATTGGCAAAAAGTGCGCAGACTTTGTTAGACGGTCCACTATTAGCCAAATCGTATCGTGGCCCTTGGGCGTCCTTGGCAATTTCGTTATGAAGTCCATTGAAATCTGTTCCCATTTCCATTTGGGTATTTCAGGTTGCTGCAGAAGACCTGAAGGCTTCTGGTACTCGGCTTTCACTTTGGCGCAAGTTAAACATTTACCAACGTATATCGCAACATCGCCTTTCATTCTTGGCCACCAATAGAAATCCTTAAGATCTTGGTACATCTTATCCGCTCCTGGATGAATTGAGTGCCGTGACTTGTGAGCTTCATCAAAAATAACATTTCTCAAACCACCAAACAAAGGAACCCAAATTCGTTTCATGAAACACAACATTCCTTCCCCGTTTGGTACCAACTGTTTCTCCATCCCACGGAGATACTCATTCTCAACATTCCTTTCCTTGAGTGCTTCTCTCTACGAGGCACGAATGCGCAATGAGAGGTCCGTCTGTATAATCATTTCCAAAGCCCTTACCCATATGGGCTTAATCCTTTCCTTTCGACTTAGGGCGTCGGCGACCACATTCGCCTTCCCCGGGTGATACTTGATCTCACAATCATAATCGTTCAGCAGTTCAACCCAGCGTCTTTGCCTCATGGTAAGCTCTTTTTGATCAAATATGTGCTGCAGGCTCTTGTGATCAGTGAAGATTGTACATCGCGTGCCGTATAAGTAATGTCGCCAGATCTTTAATGCAAACGCCACCACGCCTAACTCCAAGTCATGCGTGGTATAATTTTTCTCGTGGACCTTCAACTGGAGAGACGCATATGCTATAACTTTCTGTCGCTGCATTAGCACGCAGCATAAACCTTGACGCGAGGCGTCACAATATACCACGAAGTCGTCAGTGCCTTCGGGTAGAGATAAGATCGGTGCGTCACAGAGCTTGTTTTTCAACAGTTGAAATGCTTCTTCTTGTTTGTCTCCCCAATCAAACTTCTTGTCTTTTTTGGTAAGGGAGGTCAAAGGTTGAGCGATTTTCGAGAAATCCTCAATGAATCAGCGGTAATAACCAGCCAAACCTAGAAACTGTCGAATCTCGGTTGGCGTCTTCGGAGTCTCACAGTTCTTGATTGCCTCGATCTTTGTGGGATCCACATGAATTCCATTTTCGTTAACCACGTGACTAAGAAACTGAACTTCACGCAGTCAGAACTCGCACTTCAAGAACTTAGCGTATAACTTCTCCTTTTTAAGTAGCTCTAGAATAGCTCTTAAGTGTTGTTCGTGCTCGTCCTTCGTCTTTGAGTAGATCAGAATGTCATCAATGAACACAATCACAAACTTATCGAGGTACGGCTTACAAACTTTGTTCATCAAATCCATGAATACTGTTGGCGCGTTTGTCAATCCAAACGGCATGACCAGGAACTCGTAATGTCCATAGCGAGTCCTAAAAGCAGTCTTGGGAATACTTTCCTCTTGTATCCTCAACTGGTGATATCCCGATCGAAGGTCGATCTTTGAGTAAAAACTTGAACCTTGCAGCTGATCGAATAGGTCATCAATCCTTGGTAAAGGATATAAGTTCTTGATTGTCAACTTGTTCAGCTCCCGGTAGTCGATACACATGCGAAAACTACCATCCCTCTTTTTAACGAACAAAACTGGAGCTCCCCAAGGCGAGAAGCTTGGTCGGATAAATCCTTTGTCTAACAGCTCTTGAAGTTGCGTTGACAGCTCTTGCATCTCAGAAGGTGCAAGCCGATAAGGTGCCTTAGCTACAGGCGCGGCACCTGGAACCAAGTCAATGTGAAACTCGACTTGTCGCTGTGGCGGAAATCCTTGCAAGTCTTCTGGAAAGACTTCAGGATACTCCTTCACGACTGGAATATCTTCTATCTTCGGTTCAGGGGCTTCTTTATCAACGATGTGTGCCAAGAAGGCAACACATCCCCTCTGTAAACACTTTCTAGCTTTCAGACAGCTAATGATCCTTAAGGGTGTATCGCGCTTCTCTCCGTGTACCACAATCGTTTCTCCATCCGCCATTGGGATGTGAATGGTCTTCTCGTGACATACAATCTCAGCCTTGTTACTTGACAACCAATCCATCCCTACTACCACGTCGAAGCTTCCCAACTCGACTGGTAGTAGATCCAGTGTAAACTCGCGCTCTCCCAACTCAATTACACATCCTCGGATGACTTCATTTGTTTCTACTAGCTTTCCATTAGCCAGTTCAATTGAGTACGGAATATCTAATTTACTAGCAGTTAACCCAAACATTTTCTTAAATTCTAGTGATACAAAACTATAGTCGGCACCAGTATCAAATAGCACAGATGCAAAGTGTTGATTAATAGGGAACGTACCAGTGACAACATTCGGGTCCTGGCGTGCTTCCCTTGCTCCAATGTTGAATACCCTTCCACGAGCTTGATAGAGTTTTGGGCATTCGCGCTTGAAGTGCCCAATGTCTCCGCAATTAAAACATCCCGGTCCTTGAGCGTTACCAATACCAGCTTGAGCATTGTTTGCTCCCCGGTTCCCAGCTTGGTTCCCAACATTCCCACGATTACCATTTCCGCCGCTGCGGTTCCCATTTCCGTTACCCCCGCGATTGTTGTTACCAAAACCCCTTTGACCATTGTTACCACGACCAGCACCATCACCAACCCAGCATGTATTCTTCGAATGACCCTCCTTCCCGCAAGACTCGCATTTCCTTAACCTGCACTGACCAGAATGATGGTACAGGCAGATATCACATTTGGGCAAAGTGCCCATGTATCCCTTTCCTTTTTGTTCATTGCCAGTCTTTACTTCAGCTGGCGGGTTTGTATCTCTCCTCTTGCTGGCACTGCCAGTACTTTTCTTAAAGTTCGAGAACTTTCTCTTGTTTTCTCCTGAGGATTCGACATGAGTCTCCTTCTTTTTCTGATCAGCATTTGAAAACTTGTTTAGCCTGATGGCTTCTTCAATCAGAGATACGCTCAGATCGATGGCTTCAGTAATGGTTGCCGCTTTTGATGATGTAACCATGCTCATAATCTGAGGTGCTAATCCCCAGATGAAACACTCCACGTGTTTGAATTCGGGCGTGACCATGTACGGCACCACATGGGACAGATCATGAAACCTCGGGCCTTCCATATTTAGGTGCCAAAATTCCGTTTCCAGCTTTTGTATTTCGGCCCTGGAGCAATACTTCTTCCTCATGAGCTCATTCAGCTCAGTCCACGTCAATGCATATGCCGCCGCTTCTCCCAGGGTTTGCACTTGCAGATTCCACCATGATAAAGCGCCATTGATGTATTGCAAAATACATCCTTATATCGTGTATAGTTTGTATATTTTATAGTTATTTATAGTTTCGTTTCATTTAGAATTGCGTGCTATTGATCATATTTCGGTTTTGGCAGGTCCTGGCTCAAATGAAGCAAAAACAAGTATTATGGAAATAACCAGCCAGATGAGTAGAGTGGGGCGTCAGTGACAGGAGGAAATTTGACAGCTATTTTCTGTGAGTTGGTCAAGGCCACTATCTCTATATTATTAAAAGATGAAGGGCCATAGTGCACAAAAGAGTTATAACTAATTTTCTTTGGTTGATGACAAGCAAAAAGATACAGATTCTCGTGAATTATATGTTGACCATTTGATTCTTTGTTGACCGAGCCACACACAAACAAATTGATCTATTATTATTTGTTGTCAACGGGGCCAAGCCCAATGATACGAAGACAGAAGGCTGCCATATTAAATTATGATTGTTGTTGGAGTTCGATGGAAGTAAAAGAAAAGAATTGTTATGCTTTAGTTGGCTGCCACATAAGAGATATTTGGGCCATGCCCATGTGAAGGAAGGCGGCTGGCGGAATTGTTGGGGTGGACGTCTCTTTGTGGGGATTGGTTATCATTCATTAGTTTTCGAAAACAACATATTACAACATATTTGGGCCACAAGCCTTTATATTGAAAAAGATCTTAACGGCTGGGCCTGGGCTGCAAAATTGAGGGCAGACAGACGAAAACATCAGACATCACGGCTGGGACGGCTGGAACGAAAAAAAAAAAACATCAGAGCCGCACGAATTCAGAAGGGGACGCACGAACAGGATTGGATCGAGGGTTCAAGTCGCGATCAAGATTAAGTCCGGGTTTGATATTTATTAGTATTCAATTTTGTTAAAGACATTATGTTTTTTGGCTAAACCCTAGATACTACCTAGACAAGATGATAGTTTGATAAAGTTTGGATTTTTAATGGTTTTTATTGTTTGATTATGGATTGATTTCTTAAAGTAAAGTATTCTAGAATTTCTGATTTGGTGCACATGCATGCTTGACATTTATTTCATTATTGTTTGTTGCTTCATATGATCCTTGGTGACGGTCTTTATCACATAATAGGGTTATATTAGGGTTCTTGATTAGGTGACTGTCTATATCACGTAATAAATCATTAATCCTTTAGGGTGAAAATCTAGTAAGTAACCTTAGAAGAAATATTCGGTAATTTAATAAAATCAAGTGTTCTGTTTAATTTGTCGCTGAGAGGCTCGAGTTAGTTATTAGGTCTCAGTGCAATATATAGCTAAGATAGATTTTGAGAGAAGTCGGTTTTAGTTCCCTAATTGCATTTGTGTCTAGTAAACCAAGTCAGAACCTAGAATTGCCTTAGATTATCGCGCTGAGAGGTAGATAGTCATATTAGGGCACTTTTTAGAATCGTTAGAGGACTGAGAGGAAGTCTAACAGTCGGTAATCACAACAGCCTTGTAGGGTTTCCTAGGTTTTCTTCCTGAGAAGGGTCGGGAAGTCTTAGCATTGAAATACCTTAAGGTTTAGTATTTTACGATCCCGACTCCATACAACAATAATACCGTTAGAAGTCCATTCCCATTCAAACTGGATTTCAAGTCTAGGTAGTCGTTAATCTCATCTGAATCAACCTTTAGTCTCCGTTCGTCTCTTAGTCTAAATCCTAGTTAATTAATTAGTTTATATAGATTTCCTAGTTTTTCAGTAACCCCCCCCCCCCAAACAACAAAACAGTTAAGTATAGTTAGGTTAGAGTCAGTCTAGTCAGAGTCTAGTTAACGTAGTCAGTAGAGTCTCGTGGGTTCGATACTCGGACTTCTTAGGTTATACTGCATTGACCGGTACACTTGCCGGTTGTGTGGTCTAGGTTTTAGAGAGTCTGTTTTTATAAATTTAAAACTTAGAGAGTCTAGTTTAGGGTTTAATTTAGTTAATTTATTTAGACCACTTTTAGCACATCAGTTTTTGGCGCCGTTGTCGGGGGACTCTTGGCAATTGCGTTCATTAGCTTTGATAGACTTAATTGACATCGTACGTGCTACTTGCTTTTGTATATTGAGTCATAGGAGTCTTGGCTAATGACTATAAAGCTAATGTATAATGCTTTTGTATATTGCTTTTGATTGTCAATCCTTAAGGATCGTAAGATACTAAACCTTAAGGTATTTCAATGCTAAGACTTCCCGACCCTTCTCAGGAAGAAACCTAGGAAACCCTACAAGGCTGTTATGAACACCGACTGTTAGACTTCCTCTCAGTCCTCTAACGATTCTAAAAGTGCCCTAATATGACTATCTACCTCTCAGCGCGATAATCTAAGGCAATTCTAGGTTCTAACTTGGTTTACTAGACACAAATGCAATTAGGGAAATAAGATCGACTTCTCTCAAAACCTCTCTTAGATATATATTGCACCGCGACCTAATAACTAACTCGAGCCTCTCAGCGACAAGTTAAGCAGAACACTTGATTTTATTGAATTACCGAATATTACTTCTAAGGTTACTTAAGCTATTTTTCACCCTAAAGGATTAATAATCTATTACGCGATATAGACACTCACCTAGATCAAGAACCCTAATATAATCCTATTATGTGATAAAGACCGTCACCAAGGATCATATGAAGTAACAAACAGTAATAAAACAATTGTCAAGTATGCATAAGCACCAAATCAGAAATTCTAGAACACGTTACTTTCAGAAATCAATCCATAAACGAACAATAATAAACCATTAAAAATCCAAACTTTAAATCAAACTATCATCTTGTCTAGGTAGTTAAAACAATTTAGCCAAGCATCTTAAATGGTGAAATCAAAGCAAAGTAATTGAATGAAGAATTCAGCGTGACAAGTATCAAACAAATAAACGACAAACAAAGGATTGGAAAACCCGATTGATCTTCGATTCTTCACTCTCAACTCGTACCGATGATTCCTTGCCTTCAAAAGCTCTGAAATAGCTCCAAAGTTGCTCTCCAAATGCTCCAAGACTTCAATAATTCGTAACTAGCGTTTAGAATTAGATTTCTTGGTTTTTATATCAAACCCTAATCAGCCCAACAATCAGACGGAACTTTCCTACCAGTCGCGTAGCGCGACTGGTCCTCTTCAATCGCTAGCGCTACGCCAGTGCTTAGAAGGTCAACAAAGTCAATTCCACCTCAGTCGCGTAGCGCGACTGAGGACACTTTCACCTTAGCGCTACGCTAGTGACCATTTTTAACAGAATGCTCACTTCTGAATCCAGCTCCAAACTCCAAAAACATCAAAAATTATTCTAACACTTTAATGAATGATTCCAAGACTTGATATTTGACACTTCAGCTCGGTTTTGCTCCAATTTCATCACTTTTTATTTCATCAAGACCTGGAAAACGCAATAAAGATCAATAGCACGTAATTCTAAACTAACTAAGCTAAAAATAACGATAAAACGTACAAACTATACACGATAAAAGTATGTATTTTGCAATACAATCAAATATCCCCACACTTACTCTTTTTTCGTCCCCGAAAAAGAATTGTGCAACGGAATCAGAGATAATTCATTACTTGGATCAAAAATTATTTATATTTTTATTAAAACCAATACTTGCGTTAGCTGCGATTGCGAATATACTGATCCTCTTAAACCCGAATCTAATCCTAAGCCCTTATCATGTGAATTTAATTTAAGTGCAGTCAATCCACCTAGGGTCTCACACTAGAATCTACGATCCATCTACTCCCCACCTCAAGCTTATAGGACTAAAAGAATGATCAAATGACCAATTCCTAACCGTTTTATATCAAAACCAAGAGAGTAAACAATCAACTCCTTTTTTTTAGGGGGTAAGTTTTTGATTGTTTGATTGTTTTAGGGGGGGGGGGGGGTTACTGAGTCATTAGCTTATAGTCATATTGAGTCATTAGCTTATAGTCTAAGCCTTTTTTGATTGTTTGATTGACATCTATATCAACTCCGTTCGTGTCTTAGTCTAAGTCGTTGTAGTTATAGTGGTAAGTTTTTGGCGCCGCTGCCGGGGACTCTTGGCAATTGCGTTCATTAGCTTTGATAGACTTAATTGACATCGTACGTGCTACTTGCTTTTGTATATTGAGTCATAGGAGTCTAATTTTCTGTGTATTTTATTTTTGTTGATTCTTGTAAATATCGTGTGAAATTTGTGGAGGACCTCATTTTACTGTTAAGTGCCCACAATTTGAGGGGTCCTCTGCACCATGTTACACTAACCCTTTTGTGCAGTCACAACCATATTTTTCACAGGGGTATTCTTTGAATTATTATGATAATCAGCCTTATTACGATGATCCATATCAGCAGCCACAAGATAACGAGGGTCAGTCTTATGATCAATATTCTGGTAGCAACTATGATGGGGGTGATGCTGCTGCTTTGGGGCAGGTTAGAGGAGTTGTTTGTTCAATTAGTTGCCCAAAAGCCAATACCCAGAAAATCCTAGCAGAGCAAGATAATATTATGAGAAATCAACAGTCTGCTCTATTAGATCTTAAACGTACAGTAGATGACATGGCTAGGAGATTGGAAGAAGAGGAACAAGTGCAAAAAGTCCAACCAGAACAGCCAACAACTGGCTATACATATGATGCGGACGGTAATTATCTCGGTTACATGCTTTCTACTGGGGAATTAATCCCAACATTTCCAGAACTGGGGAAAGAGCTGCCATATGAAGATTGGTTAGATGAAGAGATCACTTCAGTCACCGGAGACGAAAATGGACGCTGAAGTCCCACCTCCGGTTCCACAGGTTCCAATCATTAATTACTGGAGTGACTCCGATGATGAAAAAGATGAAGAAGAGTGGGCTGCTTATCAAAGGTCGTTAGTGAAGACAGAAGTGACTGAAGAGGAATTAGAATTAGGTGATTCTTTGGAGAGTATGTTTGATGATGAGGTAGAAATTAAGTGTGGGGATCTTCCCAAGGAAGTAGACCAAGTGGTGGAAGAGGAAGAACACCACAGCTGGCTCGTGGTACTTATAATAAATGAAACTGAAAAATCAAAACCACGGGAGAAGGCAAGGAAAAGAAAAATAAAGAACCGGGATTGGTTGCGGGTCAAAAGATGGTACAAGGAGGAGGAGGAATGAGCCTTTTAAGCAAGACCAATCTTCTCATTACATGCCACGCATCCGGTTCATGCCAGGTAAATTTAAATTCTGGTGGTCTGACCCGTTTCTAATTTTTAAATTCTTTTATAATTCCACCGTTAAATTTTTATATGTTTATGAGAAACGGGGTGGAATTGAACGGGTTAGATTAGGGTTCAAATCAAAGAAAAACCTCCTGATTAAGTTCAAGTGTGGGGAGGTTTTGTAGAGTTTGTTAAATTTTATTTATTCGTTGGATTTTCGGTAGTTTGTAGAGTTTGTATATTGAGTCGTTTATTTTGTACCATGAGTCGAAATTTGTAGTTTGAGTAGTTTTTAGAGTCGGTACTGCGTTGGGTTTTGTTTTGCTTTGATTGTGCAGGTTTAGATTGTACCACCCGTACCCAATTGCCATTCGGGTGATTCTGGACTTGCCATTTTTGATAAACTCAAGCAGGCTAGGCAACGATCGCGAATGGAATGCTATACGATCGTTCGAGTGATTCAAGATTCGTACGGCTGGCACTGACTTTTGTCCTAACCAGCTAAGTCGTTTCCCTTTTTGTTGTTGTTGTATATTTTTGTTTATTTCGTTTGCCAGTTTTTATTTTTAGGTAGTATTGAGTCGTATTTTCGTTCTTGCATTAGGGACAATGCAATCTCTAAGTGTGGGGATTGGATACTTGTAAATATTTGAGTCTTTTATTGAAAAAACACAAAAAAAATTAAAAAATTGAAAAATAAAAAAAATTTGAAAAATTAGAAAATGTCTTTCGAATAAAAAAGAAGTTTGCAAATTAAAGCGGAAAATGATAGAAAAGGTGATTTGTTGCTTGGATTGAATAATAATAATATGAGATGATAATAAATGGAGCTTGCGTCTAGTTAGGATATGTGGATAGGCCCGGGTTTGGTTTTAAGTCCCTTTGATCTAAAATACCTTAAATTGTCGGTCCGCTAGTGGGTTCTCGCCTGGGAAATATGGGAAATCAAAACTGCCGATAATAGTATAAGGGGGCACCGTTATAAGTTAAAAACTGTTAGAGTTTGTGATCATGCGAGAAAAAAAAAATAGAAAAAAAAAATAGAATAAAGTGAGCTAGAAACTAAATGAAAGTAACACAGGCCTACGTATTCCGAGTTGGGGATAGCGACTCTACAGCCGGTTTGCCTCTGGGATGTGTGAAATCGATTTGCCGAATAAAAGTACCGAGACCTATGTAATCTGTGATTGGGGATAGCGACTCTACAGTCGGGAATACCGCTGGGTTAAGGGAAAAGCATCGTCTAGTCTCACGAATTCGAATGAAAAAAAAAAAGAAATGAAAAAAAAAGAGAAAAAGCAAGAAAAAAAAAGAAGAAAAAAAGAAAAAAAAATGATTGTTTACTCTCTTGGTTTTGATATAAAACGGTTAGGAATTGGTCATTTTGATCATTCTTTTAGTCCTATAAGCTTGAGGTGGGAGTAGATGGATCGTAGATTCTAGTGTGAGACCCTAGGTGGATTGACCGCACTTAAATTAAATTCACATGATAAGGCTTAGGATTAGATTCGGGTTTAAGAGGATCAGTATATTTGCAAATCGCAGCTAACGCAAGTCTTGGTTTTAATAAAATATAAATAATTTTTTGATCCAAGTAATGAATTATCTCTGATTCCGTTGCACAATTCTTTTTCGAGGACGAAAAAAGAGCAAGTGTGGGGGATATTTGATGTATTGCAAAATACATCCTTATATCGTGTATAGTTTGTATATTTTATAGTTATTTATAGTTTCGTTTCATTTAGAATTGCGTGCTATTGATCATATTTCGGTTTTGGCAGGTCCTGGCTCAAATGAAGCAAAAACAAGTATTATGGAAATAACCAGCCAGATGAGTAGAGTGGGGCGTCAGTGACAGGAGGAAATTTTGACAGCTATTTTCTGTGAGTTGGTCAAGGCCACTATCTCTATATTATTAAAAGATGAAGGGCCATAGTGCACAAAAGAGTTATAACTAATTTTCTTTGGCTGATGACAAGCAAAATCAAAAAGATACAGATTCTCGTGAATTATATGTTGACCATTTGATTCTTTGTTGACCGAGCCACACACAAACAAATTGATCTATTATTATTTGTTGTCAACTGGGCCAAGCCCAATGATACGAAGACAGAAGGCTGCCATATTAAATTATGATTGTTGTTGGAGTTCGATGGAAGTAAAAGAAAAGAATTGTTATGCTTTAGTTGGCTGCCACATAAGAGATATTTGGGCCATGCCCATGTGAAGGAAGGCGGCTGGCGGAATTGTTGGGGTGGACGTCTCTTTGTGGGGATTGGTTATCATTCATTAGTTTTCGAAAACAACATATTACAACATATTTGGGCCACAAGCCTTTATATTGAAAAAGATCTTAACGGCTGGGCCTGGGCTGCAAATTGAGGGCAGACAGACGAAAACATCAGACATCACGGCTGGACGGCTGGAACGAAAAAAAAAAACATCAGAGCCGCACGAATTCAGAAGGGGACGCACGAACAGGATTGGATCGAGGGTTCAAGTCGCGATCAAGATTAAGTCCGGGTTTGATATTTATTAGTATTCAATTTTGTTAAAGACATTATGTTTTTTGGCTAAACCCTAGATACTACCTAGACAAGATGATAGTTTGATAAAGTTTGGATTTTTAATGGTTTTTATTGTTTGATTATGGATTGATTTCTTAAAGTAAAGTATTCTAGAATTTCTGATTGGTGCAACATGCATGCTTGACATTTATTTCATTATTGTTTGTTGCTTCATATGATCCTTGGTGACGGTCTTTATCACATAATAGGGTTATATTAGGGTTCTTGATTTAGGTGACTGTCTATATCACGTAATAAATCATTAATCCTTTAGGGTGAAAATCTAGTAAGTAACCTTAGAAGAAATATTCGGTAATTTAATAAAATCAAGTGTTCTGTTTAATTTGTCGCTGAGAGGCTCGAGTTAGTTATTAGGTCTCAGTGCAATATATAGCTAAGATAGATTTTGAGAGAAGTCGGTTTTAGTTCCCTAATTGGCATTTGTGTCTAGTAAACCAAGTCAGAACCTAGAATTGCCTTAGATTATCGCGCTGAGAGGTAGATAGTCATATTAGGGCACTTTTAGAATCGTTAGAGGACTGAGAGGAAGTCTAACAGTCGGTAATCAACAACAGCCTTGTAGGGTTTCCTAGGTTTTCTTCCTGAGAAGGGTCGGGAAGTCTTAGCATTGAAATACCTTAAGGTTTAGTATTTTACGATCCCGGACTCCATACAACAATAATACCGTTAGAAGTCCATTCCCATTCAAACTGGATTCAAGTCTAGGTAGTCGTTAATCTCATCTGAATCAACCTTTAGTCTCCGTTCGTCTCTTATTCTAAATCTAGTTAATTAATTAGTTTAATATAGATTTCCTAGTTTTTTCAGTAACCCCCCCCCCCCCAAACAACAAAACAGTTAAGTATAGTTTAGGTTAGAGTCAGTCTAGTCAGAGTCTAGTTAACGTAGTCAGTAGAGTCTCGTGGGTTCGATACTCGGACTTACTTAGGTTATACTGCATTGACCGGTACACTTGCCGGTTGTGTGGTCTAGGTTTTAGAGAGTCTGTTTTTATAAATTTAAAACTTAGAGAGTCTAGTTTAGGGTTTAATTTAGTTAATTATTTTAGACCCACTTTTAGCACATCAAGTTTTTTGGCGCCGTTGTCGGGGACTCTTGGCAATTGCGTTCATTAGCTTTGATAGACTTAATTGACATCGTACGTGCTACTTGCTTTTGTATATTGAGTCATAGGAGTCTTGGCTAATGACTATAAGCTAATGTATAATGCTTTTGTATATTGCTTTTGATTGTCAATCCTTAAGGATCGTAAGATACTAAACCTTAAGGTATTTCAATGCTAAGACTTCCCGACCCATCTCAGGAAGAAACCTAGGAAACCCTACAAGGCTGTTATGAAACACCGACTGTTAGACTTCCTCTCAGTCCTCTAACGATTCTAAAAGTGCCCTAATATGACTATCTACCTCTCAGCGCGATAATCTAAGGCAATTCTAGGTTCTAACTTGGTTTACTAGACACAAATGCAATTAGGGAAATAAGATCGACTTCTCTCAAAACCTCTCTTAGATATATATTGCACCGCGACCTAATAACTAACTCGAGCCTCTCAGCGACAAGTTAAGCAGAACACTTGATTTTATTGAATTACCGAATATTACTTCTAAGGTTACTTAAGCTATTTTCACCCTAAAGGATTAATAATCTATTACGCGATATAGACACTCACCTAGATCAAGAACCCTAATATAATCCTATTATGTGATAAAGACCGTCACCAAGGATCATATGAAGTAACAAACAGTAATAAAACAATTGTCAAGTATGCATAAGCACCAAATCAGAAATTCTAGAACACGTTACTTTCAGAAAATCAATCCATAAACGAACAATAATAAACCATTAAAAATCCAAACTTTAAATCAAACTATCATCTTGTCTAGGTCAGTTAAAACCAATTTAGCCAAGCATCTTAAATGGTGAAATCAAAGCAAAGTAATTGAATGAATGAATTCATCGTGACAAGTATCAAACAAATAAACGACAAAACAAAGGATTGGAAAACCCGATTGATCTTCGATCTTCACTCTCAACTCGTACCGATGATTCCTTGCCTTCAAAAGCTCTGAAATAGCTCCAAAGTTGCTCTCCAAATGTCTCCAAGACTTCAATAATTCGTAACTAGCGTTTAGAATTAGATTTCTTGGTTTTTATATCAAACCCTAATCAGCCCAACAATCAGACGGAACTTTCCTACCAGTCGCGTAGCGCGACTGGTCCTCTTCAATCGCTAGCGCTACGCCAGTGCTTAGAAGGTCAACAAAGTCAATTCCACCTCAGTCGCGTAGCGCGACTGAGGACACTTTCACCTTAGCGCTACGCTAGTGACCATTTTTAACAGAATGCTCACTTCTGAATCCAGCTCCAAACTCCAAAAACATCAAAAATTATTCTAACACTTTAATGAATGATTCCAAGACTTGATATTTGACACTTCAGCTCGGTTTTGCTCCAATTTCATCACTTTTTATTCATCAAGACCTGGAAAACGCAATAAAGATCAATAGCACGTAATTCTAAACTAAACTAAGCTAAAAATAACGATAAAACGTACAAACTATACACGATAAAAGTATGTATTTTGCATACATCAAATATCCCCACACTTACTCTTTTTTCGTCCCGAAAAAAGAATTGTGCAACGGAATCAGAGATAATTCATTACTTGGATCAAAAATTATTTATATTTTATTAAAACCAATACTTGCCGTTAGCTGCGATTGCGAATATACTGATCCTCTTAAACCCGAATCTAATTCCTAAGCCCTTATCATGTGAATTTAATTTAAGTGCAGTCAATCCACCTAGGGTCTCACACTAGAATCTACGATCCATCTACTCCCACCTCAAGCTTATAGGACTAAAGAATGATCAAATGACCAATTCCTAACCGTTTTATATCAAAACCAAGAGAGTAAACAATCAACTCCTTTTTTTTTAGGGGGTAAGTTTTTGATTGTTTGATTGTTTTAGGGGGGGGGGGGGGTTACTGAGTCATTTAGCTTATAGTCATATTGAGTCATTAGCTTATAGTCTAAGCCTTTTTTGATTGTTTGATTGACATCTATATCAACTCCGTTCGTGTCTTAGTCTAAGTCGTTGTAGTATAGTGGTAAAGTTTTTGGCGCCGCTGCCGGGGACTCTTGGCAATTGCGTTCATTAGCTTTGATAGACTTAATTGACATCGTACGTGCTACTTGCTTTTGTATATTGAGTCATAGGAGTCCTAATTTTCTGTGTATTTTATTTTTGTTGATTCTTGTAAATATGTGTGAAATTTGTGGAGGACCTCATTTTACTGTTAAGTGCCCACAATTTGAGGGGTCCTCTGCACCATGTTACACTAACCCTTTTGTGCAGTCACAACCATATTTTTCACAGGGGTATTCTTTGAATTATTATGATAATCAGCCTTATTACGATGATCCATATCAGCAGCCACAAGATAACGAGGGTCAGTCTTATGATCAATATTCTGGTAGCAACTATGATGGGGGTGATGCTGCTGCTTGGGGCAGGTTAGAGGAGTTGTTTGTTCAATTAGTTGCCCAAAAAGCCAATACCCAGAAAATCCTAGCAGAGCAAGATAATATTATGAGAAATCAACAGTCTGCTCTATTAGATCTTAAACGTGACAGTAGATGACATGGCTAGGAGATTGGAAGAAGAGGAACAAGTGCAAAAAGTCCAACCAGAACAGCCAACAACTGGCTATACATATGATGCGGACGGTAATTATCTCGGTTACATGCTTTCTACTGGGGAATTAATCCCAACATTTCCAGAACTGGGGAAAGAGCTGCATATGAAGGATTGGTTAGATGAATGAGATCACTTCAGTCACGGAGACGAAAATGGACGCTGAAGTCCCACCTCCGGTTCCACAGGTTCCAATCATTAATTACTGGAGTGACTCCGATGATGAAAAAGATGAAGAAGAGTGGGCTGCTTATCAAAGGTCGTTAGTGAAGACAGAAGTGACTGAAGAGGAATTAGAATTAGGTGATTCTTTGGAGAGTATGTTTGATGATGAGGTAGAAATTAAGTTGTGGGGATCTTCCCAAGGAAGTAGACCAAGTGGTGGAAGAGGAAGAACACCACAGCTGGCTCGTGGTACTTATAATAAATGAAACTGAAAAATCAAAACCACGGGAGAAGGCAAGGAAAAGAAAAATAAAGAACCGGGATTGGTTGCGGGTCAAAAGATGGTACAAGGAGGAGAGGAATGAGCCTTTTAAGCAAGACCAATCTTCTCATTACATGCCACGCATCGGTTCATGCCAGGTAAATTTAAATTCTGGTGGTCTGACCCGTTTCTAATTTTTAAATTCTTTTTATAATTCCACCGTTAAATTTTTATATGTTTATGAGAAACGGGTGGATATTGAACGGTTAGATAGGGTTCAAATCAGAAGAAAAAACCTCCTGATTAAGTTCAAGTGTGGGGAGGTTTTGTAGAGTTTGTTAAATTTTATTTATTCGTTGGATTTTCGGTAGTTTGTAGAGTTTGTATATTGAGTCGTTTATTTTGTACCATGAGTCGAAATTAGTAGTTTTGAGTAGTTTTTAGAGTCGGTACTGCGTGGGTTTTGTTTTGCTTTGATTGTGCAGGTTTAGATTGTACCACCCGTACCCAATTGCCATTCGGGTGATTCTGGACTTGCCATTTTTGATAAACTCAAGCAGGCTAGGCAACGATCGCGAATGGAATGCTATACGATCGTTCGAGGGATTCAAGATTCGTACGGCTGGCACTGACTTTTGTCCTAACCAGCTAAGTCGTTTCCCTTTTTGTTGTTGTTGTATATTTTTGTTTATTTCGTTTGCAGTTTTTATTTTTAGGTAGTATTGAGTCGTATTTTCGTTCTTGCATTAGGGACAATGCAATCTCTAAGTGTGGGGATGGGATACTTGTAAATATTTGAGTCTTTTATTGAAAAAACACAAAAAATTTGAAAAATAAAAAAAATTTGAAAAATTAGAAAATGTCTTTCGAATAAAAAAGAAGTTTGCAAATTAAAGCGGAAAATGATAGAAAAGGTGATTTGTTGCTTGGATTGAATAATAATAATATGAGATGATAATAAATGGAGCTTGCGTCTAGTTAGGGATATGTG